>UELV01081856.1:0-16498 GCA_900490015.1 Megastigmus stigmatizans
TTTTTTAGTTGAAAAAAAGCCTCGAAAAAGATATTGGAAATTCGGGGTCTTGATCGTTAATGGGTTAATAAAACGATTTAGCCCTAATCATTAGGACGTTATAAGAAATAAATGAGAATATATTGTTTTTAATTATAAGTACCTGCATTGCCAATGTTTATACAAAGTAATATCGCGGAAACATTATATGCGATTTATTATAAAAAAGTAGCCCGTAACGCGTAAGGCGTCTCGTAATGAGAAATGTCAAAGTCAAAACTCTTTGACTTCCAAATGTGGTAGTATTGATTTAATGAAAGTAGAATTACGGAAATACCATAATTATAAATGCTGCCAAAATCGAAGCTGTTTGTCTACGATAGTAAAATAACTTTGATTTTGACGGCTCTCATTACGATTTACCTTACGCGTGACAGACTACTTTTTTTATAATAAATCGGTTATGATGTTTCTGCGATTTTACTTTATATAAAGTACTAAGTTGTATTAGTCGAAACATCGACGGATGAAGAATATTGGACGAATAGCTCGTTGAGATCAAGGGTTCCAAGTTTTTATTTTAATAATTATTAAAGTTTGAATATAATGTTTATATGTTGTCTACTAAGCAATTCAAAGAAAGCGATAAGGAAAACCTTAAATTTGTAATGTTGATAAAAATAAAATGTTTTTGTCAATAAATTTGATAATGCAATCTTTGAATAAAGAAGACCACAGATAGAAAAAGGTATTTTGGGATATATCCCAAGTTCTTTTCAAAATTAGCAGATTCCAGAATGATAACAATTTATTGCGATTTAATAAAACTCGGTATTTTCAAGTAAAACTTCTAAGCTTTAAAATAGGATGAATTGGTGTACTCATATGTGGTCATTTTATAAAAAGATTTTATTTATATCTAGCGGTGGTTCAACATTTAAAAAATTGTGCAATTGAAATAAAGCTGTTTATAGTCTAAATGAAACGAAATTGATATAAATGTTTTTGTGGTAATTTCATATCTCGGGTAGGTACCCCAGGCGATAAATTTGAAAATACTTAAGTTTAATAATAGATCGGTTAACTGCCCGATAAAACCTGTATTTATCAACTTGTAAAAAAAAAAAAAAAATTAATGAGTTGTAATCTGTACTATGTAAACTTTGTTTTTCTGAAGAGCTACTTTCCAAAATCCTCTTAACTCATTAACAATACAACTGTTAAAAGTTTTTAAATTAGATAATTAATTATTTCAGAATTAATGTATTTACTATTTTTTAATAAGCTGAAATATTTTTTTGTATACTCACTTTAAATATTGCCACGACTTGCGTATTTTATTGTATTATCTTTTTTTGTTATAAATCGTTGAAACCTGATCACTTCGAAATCCACTGAGTTTTTATCCGGTCAAAATTAATTTCTTAACTGTTCAGAGATTCTCATTGAAGCGGAGTATCTGTCCGTGGATCCATACATGCGTCCATACAGCGCCAATCTACCATTAGGAGTGACAATGATTGGCTCTCAAGTAGCAAAGATCCTTGAATCGAAAAATTCCAAATTTCCCGTTGGCAAACGAATCCTCGCAAACTTGGGATGGCAAACACACTCGGTATTCAATCCCGAAGCTCTAGAGACACATCTTATAAAGATGAAGCCTTACATTTTGCCCGACTTTGGCGATTTGCCGGTATCTCTTGCTTTGGGAATGTTGGGTATGCCAGGGTACGTTGTTCGTTTTCCTAATCTATATCGTATTTTTTTTTTCAATTCTATATAATAAATAGTCGATGAGAGCAGGTAGAATTGAATTTAAATCAATTCATCGCGGTTTCACTGGTTCAATTTTAGGAACACTGCGTACTTTGGATTCTTGGAGCTTTGCAAGCCAAAAACCGGAGAAACGGTCGTGGTAAGTGGCGCAGCCGGAGCAGTTGGATCTCACGTTGGTCAGATAGCAAAGATACTCGGTCTCAAGGTCATCGGTATCGCGGGCTCGAAATCAAAATGTGACTGGCTGGTCAACGAGTTGGGTTTCGACCACGCTATCAACTACAAGACCGACGATATTGCCGCAGCGCTGAAAAAAGCGGCGCCGAACGGAGTCGACTGCTATTTCGATAATGTAATATGGATAAAATATATCAGAATCAACACTTTTTTGGAACTAGGTGGAATGTTAAATCGCCCCTTTTCATTTTAGGTGGGTGGTGAACTGTCCAGTACAGTCATCCACCAAATGAACGAGTTTGGCAGAGTCTCGGTATGCGGCAGTATTTCCTCCTACAATAGCAATCTTAACGCCATGCCGAAAGCTACGATTCTTCAGCCTGCTCTGGTGTTCCGCCAGATCAAGATGGAAGGCTTTATTGTTATGCGATGGCTCGATCGCTGGATGGAAGGTATCGAGAAGAACATGGCTTGGATGCGGGAGGGCAAACTACATTATAAGGAATCTGTGACTGTAGGTTTTGAAAATATGTTCAAAACTTTTACGGGTATGCTGAAAGGAGAAAATACTGGCAAAGCCATTGTTAAAGTGTAATTCTCCGCATGTGTTATTTGTGATTGAACAGTATATTTTTGTAATTTTTGATCATTAAGCTTTAAATAATAAATTGTGTTATAGTTAAGTTATTCAAAATAATAAATTTTACACGATATTATATTGAAATGTTGATTTTAATATGTTTCCTTATGTTTATAACTTTATTAGCATTGTGATTGATTTTTTTTGTGAAAATTTTGTAATGATTCGGCAAAATTTAACAAATTTTATATTGGTAAAAATCATTCTTTTCAAAGACATCACAAAATTTTCACTTTAGTTTTAAATTTTTATGTAGTACATTCTTTAGCGCTTTTTACGCTATACTAATTAAAAAAAAGTTATAATGAGAGTAGTGGATACATAATATGGCTACTATCATAATTATAATGATTTCGAAATTTTGTACAGTAACAAATTTTTAATGCTAACATATTTTCATATTTGCATATAATAAATAGCTTCAACTATAATTATTGTCCAATTTAATTCGTTAACTACGTATGGGAATCATACGTCCTACTTACATTATTTAGTTTTTTAAAATTTATATACAATCTCAAAATTATTATACTACTCAACAAATTATAATAAAGTGTTCATGTTCATGCGCAGGGTGAAAGTTATCATAAGCTCAAGATAAGCCACAAGAAAAGCTTAAAAAGGGAAAAAAAAATTATGATGGTATTCAATTTATATAGGATTTAAGTTCTACCGTGACGACATATTATACCCGCATTTCGTAATGTATAATTTCAGTTCATAGTAAAGAATATAATTTTAATTTTAGAGATGTTTGATAAATTATAAAGGTCTTTAAAAGAAACATGGACTTTAATATCTAAAAAATGTATTTCTAAGTGCACGAAAGTTCGTTGTTTCGTGTGTATAAGCATTGCCCTGTTCTGTCGTCATTCGGTTTATGCTGTACAGTATTCGCAGTAATCGCAGTTTCACTTCATAATTACAATATCAATATTATGCGTAATGCGTTTTTACATTACAGTTTAAGCTTACGCACATATACCTAAATTCAATATAATCTGTTGTTATCCTTTAAGAAAATTCATGATTATAGTAATTTCAAATCCTTTTTTTAATAATATATTATTGTTTATATTTATTAAGCAAATTGTTTATTTTATAAAACAAAAAGTTAAAAAATTAATTTCTCTTACTAAATTTCTAAATAAGTACTATGTTTTACTGAAAAAATGTCCTTTTACAATAGTTTTTTACACTTGTTGATCGTTCAAAATTCGCGCCTTTTGTCGAACGTCAATGGTTGCCGCAACTTATGCAGTTCACGGATGTGAGCTGACGTGTCTTGTATTTTCATCTAATTTTTCAACAATTTCGTGAAAATGAACGCTTTTAAACGTGACAAAAAAGAAGAAGAAGATGGTAAGCACTATTTTCCATAAAAGTCTTTACATATTTATCAATGGTTATTGAAATTATCGATCAATAAAATAAAAATGAGGTTATCGTTGTATATACCTTTTTGACAGCTATCAAACACATGTTTAATGAAAATAAACGAAAAACAATGTTAATTATTCAGCTAATGATTCTATATTCTAATAAAGTTATATCATTTGTATTTATAAAGGGGGCAATCCATTCCAGAATTTGGAGAAGACCACTGTACTACAAGAAGCTCGTACCTTTAACGATACTCCAGTTAATCCAAGAAAATGTGCTCAAATATTGACCAAAATATTATATCTCTTAAATCAAGGTGAACAACTTGGAACCACAGAAGCAACAGAAGCATTTTTTGCGATGACAAAACTCTTTCAATCTCGTGATGTTGTTCTGCGAAGGCTTGTTTATTTGGGCATAAAAGAATTGAGCTCTATCGCCGAGGATGTCATTATTGTTACATCTAGTTTGACAAAGGATATGACTGGCAAAGAAGATCTGTACAGAGCAGCTGCCATTCGGGCTTTGTGCACAATAACTGATGGAGCAATGTTAGCAGCCATTGAAAGATACATGAAACAAGCTATCGTTGATCGTTCACCAGCAGTTTCCAGCGCTGCACTTGTATCTTCGCTACATTTAACAAGAGTTTCAGGAGATGTTGCCCGGAGATGGGCTAATGAAGCGCAGGAAGCTTTAAGTTCTGATAATGTTATGGTGCAATATCATGCTTTAGGTGTACTTTACCAAGCCAGGAAAACAGATAAACATGCAGTTATAAAATTAGTAGTAAGACTAACTAGATGGGCACCTAAGAGTCCTTATGCAGCATGTATGTTGATAAGAATGGCCTGTAAACTTTTGGAAGAAGTTGATGAAGGATCAGAGCTTTTGGAATTTATAGAGTGTTGCATACGCCATAAATCAGAAATGGTAGTTTATGAAGCTGCTCATGCATTAGTTAATCTTGGCAGAAGTGGCACAAGAGAGATTACATCAGCTATTAGCGTATTACAACTTTTCTGTGGTTCTCCGAAACCAGCCTTACGATTTGCTGCTGTTCGGACTCTAAACAAAGTAGCAATGTCTCATCCTGCAGCAGTGACTGCTTGCAATTTGGATTTAGAAAATTTGATTACAGATTCTAATAGATCAATTGCCACCTTAGCCATTACAACCTTGTTAAAAACTGGAGCAGAAAGTTCTGTGGATCGTTTAATGAAACAGATTGCAACATTTGTATCAGAAATTTCAGATGAATTTAAAGTTGTTGTTGTACAAGCTATCAGGTAAGACTTTTAATAATAAATATTATTATTACATTTCATTGAATTGGAATTATAAAAATCTTAAACTTCCAGAGCACTTTGTCAGAAATTCCCAAGGAAACATACAGTGCTTATGAACTTCCTCTCTGCTATGTTAAGAGATGAAGGAGGTCTGGAGTACAAGGCAGCAATAGCAGACACCATCATTGCAGTAATGGAGGGTAATGCCGAAGCCAAAGAAGCTGGACTGGCTCACTTGTGTGAATTTATTGAGGACTGCGAGCACATCTCCTTAGCAGTTCGCATCCTCCATTTGTTAGGTCAAGAAGGTCCTACCTCAAAACAACCATCTCGATATATTCGTTTCATTTATAATCGTGTAATTCTGGAGAGTGCGAGTGTCAGAGCAGCTGCCGTTACCGCATTAGCACACTTTGCAGCTGCTTGTCCTGCCTTGTTGCCAAATATATTAGTGTTATTGTCAAGATGTCAATTGGACTCTGACGACGAGGTTCGCGATCGCGCTACTTATTATTGCACAATTCTGCAGCAAAACACAGACCCTACAATTATGCCGCTTGTCCAGCCACCACAATTGTCTATACCGAGCTTGGAGAGGGCTTTGCGCAATTATGTCAGATCACCTATGGATGAAGAGTTTGATATTTCACAGGTGATTACACTTACCAGATATTCTTATTTCTTTTACTTTTTCATTTTATTCATTAAAACAAATTAATATTAGGTAATTTAATTTGCAATAATCTACTACATAATTTAAAGGGTACAAATTAAAATATATAATTGTGTTTGCTGGTTCAATAGATTCCACCTGCACAGACGATAGAAGAACCTGCCCAAGAAGTACTCACAACAGTCAAACCACAACAGCCAAGATTAACCAGAGAGGAAAGTTATGTGGAAAAACTTACCCAAGTACCACAGCTCGCAGCCATCATCCGCGATTCCACACTGTTCAAATCATCGCCAGTTTTCGAACTCACGGAATCTGAGACCGAGTACAATGTTAAGTGTGTCAAACATTGTTTCACAGACTATCTCATTTTACAATTCGATTGCGTCAACACTCTGGCTGACCAGCTTCTGGAAGATGTTCGAGTAGCTGTAGAAATTCAAGATATGTAAGTATTTCGATAAATTTTTTTTATCTTCTTTATACTTTAACGTTTCATTCTATTTATAAATGTTTTACAGTTACACCGTTGTAGCCGAAGTTCCATGTGCGCGATTAGCTTACAATGAACCAGGTTCTACTTATACAGTACTGAAGTTCCCAGAGGATATCCAGTCGACAATTATCACGCTTCCCACCACGTTACGTTTCGTAGCTCATGATTGCGATCCCACAACTGGTGCCCCAGACGCTGAACAAGGCTATCACGATGAATACATGGTAAGTTTTGCTATCTGTATAAGAAAAATCTTTGTTATTACACCAAAGAGTCTTCGAATTCTGATCGATGTAAAAACACATTTTTCAGCTGGAGGATCTAGAAATAACACTTCGAGACCAGGTGCGAGGTACGAAATTGCGCACCGCTGATTTCTCGAGCGCGTGGGAGGCCGCGGCGATGCGCGACTACATAACGCACGAGCAGATCTTCGCTCTGGGTTCAAACATCACAACGATCGAGGGAGCGATAGAGAGTATCATAATGTTCCTGGGTCTCGAATCTGACGACAGAACGATCAAGTCCGGCGCCACCCAAAGTACCCTACAGCTCTCCGGTGTATTCCGCGGTGGCAAGGAAGTTCTCGTCAGGGCGAAACTCGCGCTCACGAGTCAGGTCACCATGCAGTTCATCGTTCGTTCGCAGGATCCCGACGTTGCCGAGCTCATCATCTCATCTGTCGGCTAAATCCGAGTTATAACGCCGCATGTGTGGCAGGCTCGAGAGGACTTTTTTTGTATAAAGGATATTGTTGTGAGAGAGACAGTGAGGAAAGATTATTATAATTTCAGCCATGATGAGGGTAGCGATCGAGAAGTTTTACTTTGTTGTTCTTATCAACGTGATTATTATTATTCCAAGTATAAATTCTGTATTATTATACGTGCATTGTATTTTTTTTATAGATCTAACTTCTGTATTAAAATATTATAAGAACAAACACTTTGTATTTTATTATGTGCTTGGTTCTTACTCTTAACGTGTTTTATACGATATATGAATAGGTGAGAAAATATTTTTCAATTCAAATGAATGAATTAAATGTTTGAGTCATAAATAAGTAACTCGTAATCACAGAATTATATAAGTTTTGAAAAAATTGCGTTAGTTTACTATATTGACATATTATGTTAAGAATAAAAGGAGATACCGGTATATGCAGTAACTGTCATATGGAATAAAATTCATATTTTTTGAATCACATTTTCTAAAGAATGTGCATAGTGAATGTGAATATTTGCGATTTAGTTCTCATATATACAATTGATTTTTATGTCGCGCAACTAAAATTATAGAAAATGATTTATTTATATAATTGCTTCATCTTTTTGCAAGTATAGGTACAAGATAATTAATCTCTGAAAGGATTATTGAAAATTGCAGAGATCTGCATAATTTATATATATATGTTTAATATTGCTTACCACATAGGTATACCTACATATGCATATAGATATACTCGCGTATTTCTTGCATAGAGGGCGTGGAATGTATTTTTCCGCGCACAGAGGTGCATGGAGGCATCGCACATATCTGCTATAAACTGGTGCTGCTGCTGCGTGGCTAGATAGGATAGGTATATATATAGTCTACGTGTGGCCGTGATCGTTGTTTTTCTTGCCATTCCAACGAAAGTTTTTAACGCACGGCACACAAATCTCGCACTATTCGAAAATGGCTGCTGTACTAGACGAGGTAGGCAAATCCGCGGAGAAACTCGTCGACGAGGAGAAGGACGAGATCGTGGACGAGGGCGAGGAGGCCGGAGCAGAGGCATCCAAGAAAAAGAAGAAGAAGAAAAAGAAGAAGAAGGCCGGTAAGGTCCCTGAAAAATACAAATTCTCCGCGTTCCTTTTGTCGTTCTCCGTGCGCGCTCCGCGCTTTTCGGAGCGATCACTTTCTATAGTGTGGCATTATCACGTGTTACGGTTGGGCGACTTTATTTCTTTTATTGGTAATTAGGTACCTAGGGATCGTCGTGGGGCTATGCATTTTTACGAATTTCGGGGATTATGTTTTTTATTTTCTTTCCTGTATAGACGATTGTGTCATGCGCTATATTCTTTCATGTTGATGCTGGTTTTACCTTTGTGAACACGTGTTCTCGCAGTCTTTAGGCGATATTGTTATTTGTTTCATGTGATATTGATTTCAAATATTGCATTTGCAGGTGCTGGAGAGGCCAGTGCTGATGTTCCAGAGGGTGAAGAAAATAAACCTAAGGATGATGCAGCTGCCGATGGTAAGTTTGTTTAAATAATTTTCTGTTATGCTTTGTTGTGACCTTATGGTTTGGAATATTTAAAAATCTTGAAATTGATTTTATTTTCATAAGTCTTGATGTAAATGTAATATAAATACATTGTCAAATATTTTTAATTAACATATTTATTATTACATTTACACACTTTGATTTGTTTATACAAAATACATTTTAGCTCTGATTGTTGTAACATAAGTTTGTTAGTTAATGTGTAATTTATTTATTTATAGTAAAGTACTTTTAAATATGTTTCTATTACTAAAAACTACATTTAGAGATAAATTTTTCAAAATCTATCACTAATTTTTTTTTATTAAAAATCTACAGAAGCAGCTGAAAATGGAACTGAAGATGCTAATGAAAATGGTGGTGACGCTGATGATAAAAAGAAGAAAAAAAAACGAAAGAATAAGGGAAAAGGGGCAAATAAAGATCCCATAGCATTTCCCGTTGCTTCTCTGTATACAGATGGAAATTTCCCAATTGGAGAGATAATGGAATATCCACCTGCTGCAGGCATTGATGAGAAGAAGGCCAAGGACAGGTTCACAAGTGAGGAAGCCAGAGCTCTTGACCGAATGCACAATGATATTTATAACGAGGCAAGATTAGCTGCTGAGGCTCACAGACGAACACGTAAACACATCAAAAACTGGATAAAACCAGGCATGACAATGATTGAAATTTGCAACGAGCTGGAAGAGACTGCCAGAAGGTTGATTGGTGAAAACGGTCTTAAGGCTGGCTTAGCCTTTCCTACTGGTTGCTCAAGAAATCATTGTGCTGCTCATTATACTCCGAATGCTGGTGATACCATGGTTCTTGACTATGATGATGTGACAAAGATTGATTTTGGCACGCATATTAATGGTCGTATTATTGATTGTGCATTTACTCTTGCATTTAATCCAAAATATGATAAACTTATCGAAGCTGTTCGTGATGCCACAAATACTGGTATTAAAGCAGCAGGAATCGATGTACAGCTCTGTGACGTAGGAGCTGCTATTCAAGAGGTCATGGAGTCGTATGAAGTGGAGATTGATGGAAAGACTTACCAGGTATATAGTAATTTTATTTTTAGTTATTAAAAATATTAATATTTTTCTTGGTATAATTTTGTACATAAAATTTTATTATTCTCATGTATTAGATAATATGAAATATAGAAGATTAAAAACCAATTAAAATTTTTGAAAAAGTTGCTTTATTTTACTACTTTTTATTGTTAAATTGAATTACTAATTCTCAAGACTTTACTTCTAAAAAAACATTATTAATAAATTATTAATTTATGATTTCATGCACCTGACACTTGCAATTTTTAATATAAAATATACTTAACATTCATTATCTTATATTCTAGTGCATAGTTAGTGCACTTCAAATAATAAGGTGAACCAGTTAGCCAATTAACGAAATTATAATTTGTTAAAGGTCAAATCTATTAGAAATTTGAATGGTCACTCTATTGCACCTTATCGAATCCATGCTGGGAAAACAGTGCCAATAGTAAAAGGTGGAGAAGCTACAAGAATGGAGGAAAATGAATTTTATGCAATAGAGACTTTTGGATCAACTGGACGAGGTGTTGTCCATGATGATTATGAGTGCTCCCATTATATGAAGAGCTTTGATGCTGGTTTTGTTCCATTGAGGCTGCAAAGCAGCAAATCCCTTCTCAATACAATAAATAAACACTTTAGTAAGTATGTTTTTAGAATAATGAATAATCAAATAACTCTGAATCAAGATAAAAACAATAAATAGAAAACAATACTATTGCTATCATTAATATTCATTAAATTTTAATTAGCAAGAATAAATACATTTAAAAATGAACACTTTATTTTGATTTTAAGATATTGATCAAAATTCTAACTCTTTCATGTTACATTAGCTAAATTTTCTAATCTAATTTATTAATATTTAGGTACCCTGGCGTTCTGTAAACGTTGGTTAGATCGTGTTGGTTGTACCAAATATCAAATGGCTCTCAAGGATCTGTGTGATAAAGGTGCAGTCGAAGCGTACCCTCCGCTAGTCGACGTAAAAGGATCTTATACTGCTCAGTTTGAGCACACAATCGTTCTCCGACCCACGTGCAAAGAAGTCATTTCACGAGGAGACGATTATTAAACACAAATCTTAAAGAATTATCAACTTGATTGCTAAAAGTATTACGCTTTTGGTGCGCGTCCATAAAAGAATTGAATGAGCTTCAAATGAAAAAATCAACTGCGATGTAAAGTTAATATTTGCAAAGTAATAGTGTCAGCGGGCAACTGGCATTAACGGGTACGACTCAATGTACCGATAAATAAGAAATGAGCAAATTAAAAGATGTAACTCTTAGTATTGAAGTTGATAATTTTATTCATTCTTCAATGTAATTAAAAGATAGATCACAATTCTTTTTCCCTTTTGTATGTATGGAAATGTCGAATACTTCTTTATGAATGTAAAAGACATTTTCTGTATTATGTTTGCGTGTGAATTGGTTTATTATTGATATAATACTCCTAGCTTATCAGTTTCCTTATGAGAAAATTATAAGAAGCAGGAAAAATAATGCATAAGTCCAATAAAATAATTTTAATTTTTATTTGAATTTCGAACAATACTATTCATTTTTTTCTTTCATTATCTATATAATACCATTAGTTATTATCGTAGATGATTATTATAATCGTAGAAATCAGAAAAAACAGCAGAGTTACTTTTCATCCGTTCGGCTTGTTAAAATTTCCATGTAACTCCGGATCTTAAATTAACCCCGGATTTTAAATTCTACAAACTGCAGAGACATAACCGGCCTAGTCGTTACAGCTAGCAAATACACTCTAAAGAAATATAGTACAAGTAAGGCCTTAGTCGAAGAAGACTCAAGATTCAGCAGCTGTTCAGGTTTATAACGCATTCGAGACTGTATAGCACTTTTTTTCCCGTAATTATCCTTCCGGAGCTGGTCCCAATAACTGTCGATCGTCGTGCACTTCCAATAACTTTCTTGGGCTTTTACACCAAAATATTCTGTTCATTCTTCATTGACAAAGACGCAACGCGCGTCGATCATTTTTTTTTCTTTTGAAATTGATTAAGATTTACATACGAGTACGATGTGTATAAATATAATATTGTGAGGTAAGGGTAAAGGGCTTACGCAATGTTTTTCTTTTCTCTCTTTTCTTACTTTTTGCTTTCTGAGTTATTTACACAGTTATGAAGTACCGTCGCGTAAAGAAAACATAAGATTCACCGATGTATAATATATACTTTTGTTTATCTTTTCTTTTTGTGAAAATTCGCGATCCGTCGTCAACGCATTTTTCCGCAAAACAAAATTGATTCCTCGTGTATCGTCGAACAGCTGCTAATTCACTGTGAGTCGGTGCGTGACCTCAATTTCGCCCTCGCAGTCGCCAAGGGATTTGGTGGCTCGATTGGTTGAGGTGTTTGCTGAAATATCAAAAATATAGATTTATATACATCAGTTATGTTTTACTCATGTTTACTCTACTGACTATAAGAAGATCAACTAGCAATTTATCAATTTATACTATCAATAGAAGTTAGAAACGCGAAACTTTTTTGCGCTATTTCCTAAACCTCAAATCACGAAAGCTTACTATATAAAAAAAAAAAAAAACAAGCCGGTTTACGTTGTTAATTAAAATTTTTAATTGCTTCTGTGAGGAATGTTAATTAGTGAGCAATTTATCTTACCGTAAGCTGTATATTCTTTGCTCTTTGTTCAATGGCTCGCTGCAATGCCGTTCGAGGATCATTTTTGTACGACTCTTCCTGGTTTCTTTCAGCTTCCTTGCGAGAAACCATTTCTCTGTGTCTCTCCATTGCTCGCTGAAGCTCGCTCTTTTGATTAAGAACATTTTTTCCTCTGAAAATCGAAAGGCGTTAGTTTTTTGAAAAATTAAATGTCTAAAAGTGTCCGCGACTGGATTAAATGCTGCGTAGTTTGATTTATCTTTTGTAATTTAAAAAAAAAACACGAAGTTAAGCTTTGCGCATTTTACCAAGAATTGACTAACACTTGATTTGTTTGGCCTATACCTTTTTTGGTTGAATAGCAGTTCCCTGTGAAGGTCCTTATGGTTATTCGAAGTTAAACACGGATTGTATGGCTTTCGGGGCAGAATCAAGCCATCTGGACCCATGTGCGGTGCAGGTGGTGGCGGTGGCGGTACACCCAAAACCGGTGCCATTATGTCCTTTCCTGAAAAATCAAAATTCAGATTTATATTCCAGCTGCTTAGAGAAATTTATTTTCATTCATTCAATCGTAATTTTTTTTTGTTTATCAATTCAAGAATTGTTGTACGAAACGAAAATGTTAACAAAATATGGCAACACCCATTCTATAGCACAGTTATTTATATTATACCGTTTCAGAATTGCGTAAGTTCGAAGTAAATCGAATGGAAAGAAATTGAATGAATGTATTTATTATTATGACAAATGTAGCTTCTTCAAGAAAGTCATAGATGATGGTGATAATTAATGACAAACAGTCCAAGATTGCATGTTACTACGAATCAACCAGAAAGATTTAAGTAACATAATTTACAAAAAATCAGTCGATCGAGATTTAATGTTTTACACGTATCGGTGCAGTCTAGATAAAGTAAGCTTTAAAGTTTCAGGCGACGCTTATTTAATGTTAACCACACATTAGCAATAACTTAATCTAGAAATGTTTATATCTCAGAATCACCAAAAAAATATTGCACGTAAGCTCGAGACAAATATTTAACGAACCGCACACAATTATTAAAAAATGCCTGCGATAACAAAACTTCGCAAATTCAAACTATAAAGGATGCTCAAAGACAATGCCAAAAATCCTTCAAAATTTGAATTAATGGTGACACACCTCCCTAACCTGTAATCTAGAAAATAAAAAAAATTTACAGCCCAAGGTTTAGGATGGGAACATGAAATAAAACTGTAGTCAAACATTGAAAAAAGTTTCGAAAATAACGTTCACTGTTTGACTACAGTTTTATTTAAATGTTCCCACTAAGTACCTTAGATTATTAAAGTTTTTTTAAACTTCACGTTTTGAAATATTATATATATTCTCTAGATAACTGTACAGGTTGGGGAGAGGTTACACTGCCTTTAATTCAAATTTCAAGGATTTTTAGCATTGCCCGCGAGCCTTTCTCTTGCACTCTGAACGAACAATCTTACGATTTCACTAAAAAATTCTAAATATCTCGCAACCCGTCCCACAACAAAAGTCCAACAGAAATTACAACACAATCATGGAATCGAAATTGTAATAAAAACCAAAACAATCACTCGGACCTTCCAAAAATGCAATCCTCGAGCGCACAGTAGCCTCCTCGTCTTCCTCCGAGTCGGACATCGCGCCGTCTCTCACTGAGGCGCACATCGCGGACAGAGAGCGCCTCAATACTATGTATTACCAGGTCGCCTATCCACGCGCGCGCATATCAAACCTAGGAACTACACTCCTATATATATATATATATATATATATATGTTGTATGCAATTTTAGTATAAGCATAAGGCTTCACCAGCTACGTCTAATTGGATATAGCGCCAAGTGTGAGATGTATACACACTCGTTCTCTCTGTGTGCGTATATGTGCGCCAAGGTGAAGTACTCGAACGAGGTAAATCGGCTGTATTCCACTTTTTTTTTCCAATTCGATGAGACATCTGCACGTATTTACTTGCGATTCGCGAGGTGTGAAAATCATCGGTGGATATACTTTTTGATGTGATACCGCAGGAAAGTTGCCGCATCGCTGGCATTATTTTGTATAGGATACGAAACGGTGGGACACGGCTAACAGGTGCTGACCCAATTATTCACCGGCAGAATACAAATTGCGTTAAAAATTTAAAGGATTCGAGGTCGCATTTCGTTATGTAAAGCCTTGGGTTTTTTTTTTTTTTTTCTAACGAGAGTCCGGTATATAAATTTAATGGGAAATTGAATTGTGTGTTGGATTATAACTGAATTATTTATATAAATGCAGAACGATTGTATAAGTAAATAAGATGCAAGTAGGGTATAAGATAATGTATAAGTGTATTCGAAGTTGGAGACGGTAGGTCAGCGACACTTGGGAAATATTTTATTATTACCCACTTTAACGGAGTCTTTTCTCCTTGGTAGAAATTCAATTCTAAGTATGAGGTAGAAAGTGTTCAAATGGTGTACAACTGTTTCTGGTTATAATTGCCGGTGGCTGCTGCTGCGCGCGCGCGCATTGTGTTACTAAGCCATCGTGAATCTTGTAATCTACATTGTGGATTTTCTTGAGTTTGTTTTGGTAAATCGGTCATTGTTTCTTCAAAATTCATCGATAACTCTGTGCTTTGGCATAAATAAATGCACGGATAACGTTTACGCCGATTCGATAATCATCTTTGTAAAAGTCTTATTTGTTTATCTGAAAAGAGAAAGACTTTCGACTAACTATCGTATATTATAGTGCGCTCGTTACACCATTCGCTAATTCTATAGAACTAATTATTCGATCATTAAAATTGCACTTAACCATGTGAATATAAACTCCGGTTCGGCTTGAAAGAGAACAAACCTAGAAACTTTTACTTTGACTTTTATCTGCATCGGTTTACCTATACTGTTTTGCCAAGTTTTCTTATAAGTTATTATACTAAATTATGAAAAAACGTCAAGCTCCCGCCTTTGATACGATTGTTTTGTTGAACTTGCGCAAAACTTAAATCGACGCGTAGCGGAATTATTGCAGAAATCCTGTAGTTTCGAACATTAGAAAACCGATTAAAATTTATAGATCTAATTTTTTTTTCTAACCTGGTGGCAAGTCAGTTATTAATTCGATGAATGGATTTACAATTGAATCGAGACAAATCGATCGAAATTGGAGTATGGAAAAATGTTAAGAAAAGAATCACTGCATTCAGCTGAGCGTTACATCTTAACTCCCAGCGACTCGCGCGGACTGCATATACAAACAAAAGAAAAACTTGGAGCGCGCGGCAAAAGGGTTTCGGCATTGCGAGCAGATTAAAAAGCCCCGCGAGAGAGATCCTCCATATAATTTTCTTCACGCACCACTTGCCACCGAGTCCTGTATACACATCCTCCGAGAGGATTGCAATCTCTCTCTCTCTCTCTCTCTCTCTCTCTCTCTCTCTCTCTCTCTCTCGGTGCACATACGCACGAGACGCATTCTTGCTTAGCGGTAAACATGTATAAATGTGCGCGACATGCCGATCTTTCCGATACCTATAGATATCCATGTATAAGTTTAGCGGTGTATATATATTTATTATAGAAAGGTATGCGTATCTGCGATTGGAGGTCGGTATAATACTTTCTTCCGAGGGGAGTATCGCGGATTTAGGGGAAGGTGGGGCGTCACGGGCACCCTAACTTTAATTTAAGATTGTATTAAAAATCGATAGATTCGAATTATAAAAAAAATTACAATAAGTAAATAATACTATTAAGAAACAGGATTGACCACAAAAATATTATATCGAGAGGTATTTTTTAATATAAAATTGAAAAATTAAAGCGCTCAGAAATGCTCTATGTGCCCCACTAGTGGGGCATAGGTGGCAGGAGGGTGGGGCACGAGTAGCATGGGCTATAATGGATAATGTGAGCTTACAATTATTGTTGCGTGCGATACCGCCTTTCTGCCTCGTGCAGCGAGGCTTCTTGAAAGCGCGGGCTATCGCGTCCGCTACTCCGAGCAGAGGAGTATGAAATGCCGCGTGCGCGAGGGTTAGGTGGGTTTTCGATAAATAAAGAATTGCGCTGCATATAAA
>UELV01081857.1:0-41636 GCA_900490015.1 Megastigmus stigmatizans
CACACACACACACACACACACACACACACACACACACACACACACACACACACACACACGCACACACGCACACTTACGCGTATAGAAAACCTAGGCGGAAATTGCCGAAAAGCAATGATGAATTTGCGCTTCTCACGCGGCAAACTTTTTTCTTTTTCCGCGATCGCGAGCATTGTAACACAAGGACGCGCGTGACTCTGCACATCGCTGTTCTGCACCGCACATACATTTGTCTAACGTCGTCTGTTTTGCTTTTCTGTTTCCAGGTCACCCACAAAGTGACGGGGCAGGTGATGGTCCTGAAAATGAACCAACTTCCGGCTAATCGGCCCAACATGCTCAAGGAGGTGCAGCTGATGAACAAACTCAGCCATCCGAACATTCTCAGGTTAGTACACCTTCGTATATAAAGATACTTTGAGCTAGCTTAGACTTTTTTTTATGTAACCAACAGGAAATGTTGGTTTGCGTTATTGCTGAATTCAAAGGATCGTAATGTAGCTCTTGATCTGCACTTTCATTCACGGGAAAAAGCTTTGTTAACAGTTTTAATGTTGTACATACTGATTGGATAATAGACAGTAAAAGTGGAAAAAATTTTTAGACCACTTTATTTAATTTTACGGCGAGCGATGATAAAAAAACATTTACAGACCGGTTTTTGCAAAAAACTGAATGACGAGTGTAAGGATCCCCTAAGGATCGAAGCCAGCAGTAATTTTCTCTCGATTCTTCTCGAACATTTTGGTTAAATCAGCCTTTTGACGCACCCGACGATTTTCCTCGATCTGCATTATAAGTTATCCAAGTGTGCACATCGTTAGTCTCGTTATTCGCCCCCCAGACGTCAGCGAAGTACATAATCCGTGCATGTGGGGTGTCGTGGCTCGTGTGGCAGTGGTAAAAGGCCAGGAAGTGTACGAGAAAGGGGGATGAACGGCTCAGTGAATAACTGGTCAGGCTTAATTTCAAGTTCGCCCTGGGCACGCTCGATAATCCACTGTATATTTTTAGAGCCGCGCTATTTGGTTATGACATATTCCGAGGGATAACTGCCTTTGCGGTGGTTAGTCATGTCGAACAGCTGGTGATTAAACGGCCAAACAAATAGCGGCTTTTTTGCAGCTCCAATTGGATTTTGCCGTAAAAGAATGAAAATTACCGATGCAGGAAGTGTAGTTATTATATGCATGTGTATAACGAATCGCAACGAACGGTGCGCAATAAAAATGGCTTCGAGTTAAAGTAGACTGTCGAGAGGTTAGGAAGGCATTTTCTTTCTGCATTGCCGGTTTTGAGTAAACATTTTATATATTTCTGCGTTTGGAAAATATAAAGCAGAGCTATACACGCACTGGCTACGAGTATAGTATGTAACTCTGATCACGGAAGCAATTCGTAAACGCCTTGATCTCGATGTTTCGTAAGAGTGTCTACGAAAATCGTATTTTTTTCTGCGAATAATTTATTAAGATATTTTTAGTTCGTCAATCCGGTCAACGACATCCTCGTTTTTGATGGTAGTAAACAATAGGTTGTTTTTCAAACTCTTAATGAATCGTTAACGTAAATTTGACTTTGAGGTACACAAATAAAACTTTTTGAAACGTTATTAACTTTTAAAAAGAAAGATTTTAAAAATGATCCATTTTTGTAATGTTTTTGTCATTTGTGCTACAATCGTACTTGTATCACTGTCCTGTCTTAAAGTATAATATTGTCAGACTATTTTAGAACTACTGACATATATAAGTTAGCTGAAAAAATTATTCTTTATTACACTAATTTTTTCTATTATCCCGGATATTATGTGCGTTAAAGAAAGTTTAATTAGATCTAATTGATCGAATTGAAATTATTCGGTTCGACGAAATTAAATTGGACCTACCGAATTTCGTTGAGGATTGCGCAAACTTCGTTTTCACTTTGAAAAATGGCGCTAATTTGTTCGCGTTCTTGGAAGACAATTAAATAAATCTGTCATTCTAATTATATTAATTTAATTCCGATTTAAAGTACTATCGCATTACCTTTGACTTCCTGCCTAAATGAATCTCGATGTGCTGAAACAATGTTTCCTATTGGGCAGATTAGTGCTTCCTGATTCAATAATTAATGTAAGAAATTTATTTCGGTAAAAACTTTATTTAGTAAGAATAATAAATTTTGTCATTAAATTAGTCATTTTTGTACTAAAACTGTTTGCTTCCGTCAGCTAAAATAAAATAATCTTTGCATCTTCAGACTTACTAAAATAATTTGTATATGAAAAATTATGTGTCAGTTTATATTTGTATGTTAAATATTAACAAAGTACATCGTGTTCTATTCGTATGTCCTTATTAAACTTAAAATTGTACATTTAATTATTGCTTGATAATGAGAAATTAACATGCATAAAATTAGATGTAATTTAAAGGACCATACATAGATACATACATTTAACACTATAACTTGAACGTTTTTGTTTTTAGTGATATTTTGGCCATAACTTATTTTAAATGACTCTTAATCTTGATGAAGGCGCGATCTTTTTTTAATTTCTTGAATTCCTTAAATTTTTTAAAAAGTTTTGTCCACGCTGTTTTCAAGTATTATTACTGCTCTTACGCGCTTTGGCTGGGAATAGAAAATCGTTCTCTAATTTCGTCGCATTCGTTCAAAATCCGTTCCGCCACCGTTAAAATAACCCGATGAGCTGTCGCGTGCACGCAAAATGTTTTGCGAAAAAAACAAACATGAGACATTGGGAACTGAACGAATGAATAAAACAACAATTTTACGAGGACTGTTCTATGCTTTAAAATATTTCATTTTCGTTTACTTGTGACTTATTGTCATTATCATAGTTAATTTTTTACAAACAATCTTTCGCATAAAAAGGGGGTTATACAAATAAAAATAATGCTGACCTACTTTAAATCGAGATTTCGATATATCATCTGAAAACTGCGACCTATCTAATAAAAATAACATGATTGATATGTTTATTCAATGAATGAAATGTAAATTCTTGTAATGAAGAATCGCAGTAAAATTGATTAAATACATATTTATTTTATCGCTGTATTTATTTTTATTCAAATGTTGAAAATACACTGCAAAAAGATTTATCTGCACACAGTAGATAAAGTACATGTGAATTTCCATTTTATTGCATCAAATAGTTTTAAAAGATTATTTTTAAGCTCTTTTGATAAAATGTGGCAAGTGTGTATAACAATATTATGTCTATTGATTACATTTTAAATGAAGTGCAAAACTACAGCATGACTTGTGACCTTGTACCTAACCTTAGCCTTTGCTCGTTATTAAAAATTAAATCATCAAATATATAACTAGCAGTTTTTATTCACTTTTTTGTTTTTAGAATTTTATTGAAGATAAAATCTTTATCTTCAATAAAATTTGATTATTATACTAGTAATTTCTTACAATAACTTATATCTTTGTGAATAAAATATTATCTTAAAGGCCAAAACTGATTAATTAATAAAGAAAATTTTTATAATAAAATATATAACCACGTACATTTATACAGCAGTAGTTCGTGTTGTTTTGTTAAATTCGCTATCGAATCTTTTTCATTTTAGATTAGGATACCGTTTTCAATACACGTTTATTTTATGATCCTATTGAGCTTTCGTAAAGTCGCTTTCGTATGCATTTGTAAGCTACACCTTGAGTAATTGTTGAATTATATCATATGAAGTACACAACAACTTATCATGGTCAATATTGAACTATTTGGTTCTTTGTTGTTCTCCATTGTTTCATTTCATTTTGCATCATCGTATGCTTTTATCGAGAGTCCAAATCCATTTCTTATAATCGACATAATGAATTTTGAAATATTATTGTTATCGATCTAGTTTTTATTACGTTTTTATTACGCAAACTTTTTCTTTCACATTATCAACCATGATATTTACCAGAAACGTACATTCTTGAAAATCTGATCATTTAATTTGGTTGATTCGAATCTGCAATTACATTGAAAAGAATACAACTTCCTGCTGATGACAAAACAATAGGTAGTGATGATCGATAAACGTTCTATCCAGCCAAATGAAGTTAAATCAATTTTTCAAGCTGATGTTTGAAAAAAAATTGCACAATATCTTAGAATTATATCGTTACTTTCTAAAATTCTTGCCTAAATGAGAGCCGTTATTCTTTCTATAAATAAGCAAAATAACCCTAATCGGTCAACTTTGCGTTTAACAAAATCACCGCCGACAACTAAAAATAAGAATAATCGCTAATTGCATTTGCCGCGCGCAGAAAACAAAACCGAAACAATCGAAAGTGGTCCAATGCGTGTGCCCGCATATCGTTGCTTTAATAACACACATATATAAGCGTGCGTGCAGTGCACTCACTGCTGAGCCAAGACTTTCGCCAAGCGGCAAAATTTATCGGTGAAATAGAGCAATCGATGCGCAAAAAGCGACTCCTTTACCGACTGCTTAATCCTGGGCCTTCTTTTCTGTTTTCTTCTCTCTGGCGCGAAGCCGAAACAAAAAAACCAGCACGCGCCGAGCACAACAATTAAAACGATAAATTGCAGGTATCTTAGGAGCGAGTGCATATAAGAGGCGGGGAGCAAAAAAAAAGAGAAAGAGCACGTGCTCGCGCACAAAGAGAAAATCCGACGGGATTAATTGTTTCACGCTGCTATAGACTCGCGCGCGGCCCGTGTACGTCTGTGTGTTTGTCGAGCAAAGAAAAAGAAGACGTCGATAAGGGCATAATGCCATACAATCCGATTAATAAAATCGTGACGACGCTTTTGCCCTTAGTCTGTGTGTGTGTGTGCGTGTGTGTTTGTGTGTGTGTGTGTGCACGTGAAGACCGTATCGTCATACGCGCGACCTTTGATTTTTTTTTATCCTCAACGACGACGTTTTATGTCGGCGTCTATACGGCGAAACTGACATCGAGCCAAAGTGGGCGGTTTCGTTTTACTCTCTTATTTCCTCCAGTCGCCGCGCGGCTTCTCCAAAGTATACGCAAAAAAGTATTTTTGTAAGCGAAATGACATTTCGGCCGTTTCTTATGGAAATAAGGTGCGGGTATTTCGCGGATCGGGTTTTATTTACGAGCGAGCGTCGATTGCGATTGTAACTCCATTACAAATGTTTATTACTCTGGCCGACGATATCAAGTTGTAAAGAAGAGGTGCGATCGTTTTTCAGAAATCGATTTTTCTCGCACGTTAATTACCTAATAATCCTCGGATTTATAACCTTATTTTTTTATGCACTATATCAGATAAAATAGAAATTGAAATTCTCCTGATAGAGATATAATTGCAATGTCTTATATTATGTGATTTTTTAAATGTATTAAAATTAAAAACTTTCTCAAAATTATGATGGTCAGATTTTCACTTATTCAAGTTTAGAAAATAAGGTTGATATTATGGTTTTATTATTTTGCATGAATAAACTGCTGATTAAAGTCTCAATTCTCTTTGAACGTGTGTCTATAATGTAGTTCGAAACTGAATAGAAAGTATAAGTTATACTCTTACTTTATTACATAGTCAAACTAAGTAAGCTAATTTTTTTTCTTTTATGGTTATAATTAATTTTAAGTACGATGGAAAAATAACTTGATTATTTAAATTATTAACTGTGTGTACAGCGTAAAAATTTCTATTTCCTCTGGAAATTACTTTAGGCTAAGAAGTTTATTAATAAAATTTGCAGCAGTTTATTTAGTATTTTTCAAAAATTTCAAGTCAAAAAAGATCGTTTTGGAAATGCAATTTGGGTCTATTTTTAATTTCGCCGCGCTTATCCGGCCGATTGAGCGCGAAACTGCCGCGCATCGTAAAAAAAGTTAATTAGATTTTATTCTTTGTACTATTAGGCGATGAACGAAAAGTTCTTTTTAACTTTCTCCAATGTCAAAGCAATCGATGCCGTTGCCAGGTTTTAGCAACAAAAACTACATCTTGAGGAAACAAAGAATCTTTGAGAAGTTGGCGATTAGCGCTGCAAAAACAACGAGAGATGATGTTAAAGCCGGATAACTAGAATCTTTTTTTCAAATTGCCTTTCTCGTAAAAAGATCCCGATGTCAGTCTGTACTCGGCGAATTATCGTCCAGAAAAGTGTGCGTCCTACAATAATATCGATGAAAAAATTAATGAAACTATGCTCTATTAATTATATGGCTTTAGCTTTCGTCAATGCTAAAGCAATTTTCCAACACTTATCCTTTTTCACGAAGATTAGTTAATGAGGCGAATTCACGGGGATCGATCGCCATAATTGATTAATCGTCATCGAATGCCATCGTAAATAAGAAAAAACTCTCACCGACTAATTAGCATTGTCGACTGATCGATGGTCCGTTTACCCTTCACCTTCGACGTATTATATATATAACAATCGATTAACAGGATTACGCTCTCCTGCCAAGTGACGCGGACCTTTTTCTTCAACCACAATCGATCGGTGTGAATTCGTAATTACGTTTACGTGAAATAACAATCACATTGAGAGGTTGATTTGAACTTTCGGTTTATAAAACATGCACATTATTATGTCATCTGCGATCTTCCGAGATCGACGTGTGATTTCTCGCGGTCTCGTGTTCTCTCCATATCTACATTATTTTTTCTCTCGATCGTCAAAGCTCACTCCATCTTTGATAGACTTCCTTACGTCGCTTGTATATGGTTAAACTGACTGAGTCACTCTAAGTGCATCGATGTTACTATAGGTACAAGGAAAATGTGCTATTTTCGTACAGAACAATGATTAGGTCATTCAATCTGAAGGATAGTTTTGTTGGTAAAGGTAAATTCTAACGATCAAAAATAATTTTTTTTCTTTTATTACGAATACAAATCAAATATGCATCTCCTCCACTGGAATGCAGTATGGGATTTTTAGTTCCATCTTATAATCATGATTGCACGTTATACTCCATAACAGGAGATCAATTCTTCCATTAATTCTCCGAACAAAGCGTTGATTCCGAGACAGAAAAAGAGCAAATGAATAAGTCAATCGATCATGCGCATAAGAATTAAGTCGGGCACGGCTATCAGCCACAGCTGGCACAAGTGGGTCGAGGATCTTCGGTTTCGACCATAACGGCATTCGAAGGTCGCGCGCACTTTATACGGAAGTGCATTACTTACGATCCTCTCTCCTCTCTCGCACTCTCGTGAGTCGTGCACATCAGCGCCTTTGTGGCTTCGAGATAGTATGTCGGCGCCGAACGATACATCGGCGCCTCGCGTGGCCCGCCAAGTGCACTACAATGCGATGCGTATAGCGCGGCGCACGCAGGAGGACTACGCGAGAAATGCGCAGCACAGACCCGAGTGACGAGCGAGTTATGCGATCCAACGAATTTCTCGGCTCGTTGCAGCCGAGTCGCGCGCTCCTCCTCTGATTTGCTTTCGTCGTTATGGCCAATGTTTACGATGCTTATCTGGAGCTGCTGTAACGGTGCGTTGCAGACGCCCGATGACGATCGCCTTGTTGCCGAGGGCCTGCAGTCTTCGTCTGTTGCCGCGCTGCAACTTCCAATTCTTTTATTCGATCGAGTAGAGAGAGGGAAAAACGAGTTGGTTCTTCTTTTTTTTTTATTTAAAATGGCAATTATAAGGGAAAATCAGGTCGATCGATTCGATGACTCAAGTAGGACTATGAGAGTTTGCATGACACTGCGGAGTCGGGCAGTCGGCCGATCCGGTATACGATACAGTTGCCGATGACAAAATAGCTAGTTGTTGAATCGACGCGAGATAAACATCTAATTTGACTCATCCAACTAATTATAAAGAAAAAAATTACGAGCGGCAATGTCAATATTAAAATAGATTGATATTATATATACACATAATATACATAGCGGTTGCATTAATTCAAGGGTCACTATACGGTACATATGTATTATGATATGCCTCACAAGGTGCAATCTATAAAATTGCATTTCAGTAGCCTATATACAGACTAATTGCTTCAATGTCATCGTTCAATCTGGATGATTTAGTTAGCGCTCCTATGCAACAGGTTTAATAATCGTATATAAATTGAAAGAAAAATTCCCAGAAATAGAAATTAATTCTGTTTCTTTTTGTTTTATTTTAAGTAGCATACAATAGCTATATATTAGGTAACATAAATCAAATTTGAAAATCTGATAAGGATGTATTTTGCACCGGCGCAGGTTCATGGGCGTGTGCGTGCACGAAGGACAGCTGCACGCCCTGACGGAGTACATAAACGGCGGGAGCCTGGAGCAGCTGATCATGGCCCGTCACACGGCGCTACCCCACCTAACGCGGATCAAGCTCGCCCGGGACACGGCCTGCGGCATGGCCTACCTGCACAGCAAGGGCCTCTTCCACCGCGACCTCACCTCCAAGAACGTCCTGGTCAAGAGGGAGGAAGCCGCGACGGAGCTCCTCACCGCGGTGGTCGGGGACTTTGGCCTCGCCGCCAAGATCCCGGATCCGAGCACCGGCTACCGGCTCAGCACCGTCGGCAGCCCCTACTGGATGTCGCCCGAGTGCCTCAAGGGCCAGTGGTACGACCACCGCTCGGACGTCTTCAGCTTCGGGATCGTCGTCTGCGAGCTGATCGGGCGGGTGCCCGCCGACCCCGACGTCCTGCCCCGCTCCGACAACTTTGGCCTCGACTACCTGGCCGTCGCCGAGATCTGCGCCGCCGCCGACCCTCCCCCGGCCTTTCTCCAGCTGGCTTTTCATTGCTGCACCGTAAGTATACAAGTAGCTGCTATATAGCTTCCAGCCCGCACAGTTCAACACCTCATTGGCCGATGCACATTGCAGTACGAGCCGCGCTCGAGGCCCACCTTCCCCGAGATCGTGCAGATGCTGGACGGTCTGATCGCGAGCCACGAGGACGAGGCCAAGCGCAACATGAACAAGCGGCAGTCGGTCGACCAGGAGCTCATGTCGAGCATGCACGAGATCGGCCGTCAGTCCCGGCCGCTCGGCAGGCGCACCGCGGCCTCGGCAGCAGCCAAGCTCCGCAGCCACTCGGCCGACGCCCGGGCCTGCGCCAACTCGACGCCTCCCTGCGACAAGGCGCGCTGCCACTCGGCGAGGCGGGTGGCGGAGCTGGCCAGTAGACGCGACCCACACTACCGGCCCATGACGGCCAACCCCTTCCACGCCCTCGGCGGCGTCAAGAAGATCCTCGGCGACCTCTTCTCCAGCTGCCTCGAGCTGCCCTCCCTCGAGGACGTCAGCTCCGGGGCCGAGAGCTCGGGGCACGCCGCCAAGTTCAAGCCCGCCCAGAACGACACCATCGCCAAGATCCTCGAGAGGAAGAAGCCCAGCTCCGAGCCCAGCAGTCCCACCGCCAGAAAAAAGTGGGAGAAAAAGGTCAGCTACCTATCATCTTATACGTGTTATATCTGTGTCCAACTTGACTAGTCAAGGGAGCTTCTAACGGGTGTTCGCTGTGTACAGGTGGCGGCCAAAGCCGGGGCGGTGAGCCTCTTCGCGCACCCCCTGTTCCGTGAGGGCTGGGAGCCGCGGCGCCGGGGCAGCTGCGAGTCGGGATTCTGGAGCTGCGTGGGCGAGGACCTGAGTCCCGAGCCGCCGAACCGCCGTCACGCCTCGACCCTCAGCAGCTCCGCGGCCAGTAGCCTCTTTCTCCTCGACGACCATCGCACGAGCTCCATCTACACGGACTCGAGCGAGGACATCGCGAGCCTAGGCGGGGGTGACTCCGCCTGCTGGGAGGACAGGCTCGACAGGCTCGACAGACTCGGGCCCCCCTCGAGCAAGACCATCGCCAAGATCGTCGACTACTTCGAGAGGAAGCAGGCGGGCGCCGGGAAGCTGGGCGAGCACGGCCTGGAGGTCGCGGCGCCGAGCCGGATCGCCCTGCTGAGGGCACGGCTCGAGGGCTCGGTGCCGCTCTGTAGTATAAGCGCGGCCCAGAGGCTGGTCGTCTGCGAGGGCGCCGTCAGGAGTAAGCTACCCCTCTTCGACAAGAAGTGACGAGTAAGGGAGTGCGCTTTCAGAGGCTTGGGCCGATGAGTCGAGGAGAACGTCGAGCGAGATTTCGAGGAACGACTTTAAATAACTTCGTTTATTTCTTTCGATTGCGCGCGGCTCGAATCAAGCCCTCTGATTTCTTCCGATTGCTGTGTGGATTTTGTAGCTTTTTTTCCGACTTAGTGTAGATAGAGCATGTTTATTAGTCGTTAAGTTACAAATTGTATATATTTTCAAGGGGTAAAATAGTATTTGAATCGAACGCTAGAATCGCTAAATTTTACCTCCTTGTGCTCGCGCGATTCAGCCGTGTCGTAATGAACTAATCAATTTTCGAATTCCGTATCAAAATCATACTTCTCTTTAAGATCATTCAAATGATTAAAGTTATCAATAATGTAATTACTATTTAACTATATGCCCTCCAACACTACGTTACTTCAAAGAAAGGGGCATACATAGTGACAGTAATTATTTCAATTTACACATTAAATCTCATTCAATGTTGATTTTCAGTATCTGTTCCAAAAAAAAAATCAAATTATTATTTTATATTTTATAAGAGTTGCCAATTTTAATATTCATTTTTTTTCTGCAATGATATTAAAATAAAGATTTTAAATCACTTCTTGAAATCTCGATTCTCGACGTTCGTATAATAAGAGCCTAAAGATTTTGTAAATTGGAGAACACACCGAGTTTGTTTTAACGTGCTTTATCCACATCGAGTTTTACTCGTCGATTGAAATTTGCGTTGCGCGAGAAATATTATCGTTTTATTCAACGCCAGTTGACCTAGATTAGGGTTTCGAGTACATAATTTTACAAGACTGTGATGTTTCTTTTCTATGATCTATTAGACAAATGTAAAATATGGTGCAAATCTAAACCCAAATCGAAAATTCTTCAAAATTTAAAAAGAAATGTTAAATTTTCTCACGCAACAAGATTCTTTCGGATACAAACATTAATTACCATTTTAAACAAACAATTTTTGTTTATTCATATTATATTTATCGTACAAATAATTTCATAAACTTAACAATTTTCTTTGTGTATTCTAAAAAAATGTAAATTGTTTTTTTATTATTTAAAAGCTTTGTGAATAGTTTTACATGATACAATCAAATTTTATAAGCTGGCTGATTTTAAGATGAAAAAATATAATTTGAATAATCGAAAAATGTTGGTTTTGTAAAAAAAAAAGGTGATTGTGTTTGTTGGATATCACTTCATTGTTATGCGTTTTAAGCAGTTCCTAGATAGGCAGCTCCGTCCTGTAGTCATTGGAGGTACTCTCGATCGTACTTTATGCACCGTGTTAATACAATGAAAAATATTATTTATGAAACTTGATGCTATGGTCTGTTACCTTTTTGTTATTGATTTTTGCTTAGACTAAGAAGAGTTAATTTAGAATAAGGCTCGTAGACATTAAAACTAGAACTAGAAAACTAGACTGAATTTATTTAAATCTCTGTAAATAGTAATACTGAGACAAAGTAAATAAAATAATTTAAGTTTATTCGAGTTAAAATCGATAAAAATATTTTAGTTAAATAGCAAAAATGTATACGAGCTGAGTAATTATGAACGAACAAAAGTCTATTAGTTAGTGAACAGTCAAACATCATAATTGTTTAATCTTGATGTTTGCTGTTTATGGGTGAAGTTAATCATTAAACACAATCGTTGAGATTTTTCTATAAATCACTTACTTTTTAAATGTTGCATTTGCATATTAACTAACAATTTTAGATAATTTTAATCGCTAACTAATTGGCTTTTAATTAGTCAAGTTAATCCACGAATTTTCTGCAGAGTATTATTCATTGTCAAAAATCAATAACAAAATGTACAACGCAAAGTGCACTAGTTAAACGAGAAAGTTCAATTTTCTTTCATCCCTTGCCTTCCTACATCTTCTTAAGAACGTCCGTGAGTGTCAATTCAGTGTCAAATCATCGACTACGATGTTAAACAGAAAAAAGAAAGTCTTCTGCTGTAATAATACAAAAAACAAGACCCTAGCAAGGCCTAATATACAAAAGAATACAAATAAATATATATATATAAAAGAAAGCTAAGCAGGAACGTTCCCTTCTGTTGAAAGTCACACCAGAACATTTTTCGAATCCAAGAAATATGCTTTCGGTGGGTGCGTGTGCTTAGGACTCAAACGGTTTCAGAGGAGATGCTAATATAATATATTTTGTTGAGAGAAAGGAAACTCGTATCCCTACATATTTTTGTTGGTAATGATAAAGTAGCGAATCAGTCTTCGTAAAGTTAATAAAAATAAATTAAGAAATAACGAGGAGATTGCCAAGCTGAAAAAAGTTATATATATAAATAATTTAATATATCTATAAATGTATATGAAACTGATCTAGTCAGTGTATTAAACGAGGCGGCCTTATATTTTTTATGTATACACATACGAGAATATTAGTACTAAAGTTTAATACGAGTTTAAGAAGGAGGAAAATGAAAAGAATCATTGTAAAACCCAAGTTAACAGTGCGATTTTAGCGAGGCGCCTATGTCTAACGTTGTGACTTTGTAACGACGGAATTGTCGATTGAATCTTAAAAGTCTGATGTATCATTCACCTGCGTGAAGCTGGTAAATTATTTGACTTATGCAGAACTTGTTTATCCGTATTTTTCTTTCACTCTATAATTATTACAACCGTTTACAACCTTCAATATTGTCATTTATGTCATTTTTGAAAACCATTAAATATTTAATTATTGATCAATTGCAAAAAACTTCTCTGTACAACAAAGTATAGAATAGAATATAAGTTTCATACTTTAAAATTAAATGTAAAAATCAAAATACTGATAAAATAGATTCTGCAAAAGTCAACGAGAGCCTCTTCAGAGCAACTTAAAGGGAAAAAAGCATGGTATATGAGAGCATTTACGAGTTTGAGAGTTGAGAGACTGCAGGAAATTTAACGAACTACTGGAGCTGTATAAAATCAACTCAGAAATTACATGTTGTATGTCGTTATCGTTTTCTCTTTCTCTCATGCGTACTGTCTTGGCTTTACCTGAGCTCGGAAATTCTCTCATAAGCATGGTACTTTTCATTGATTTTATACACTAAATGAGAGGTGGAAACTATGCGCATGTCTAAAAAGTACGTAATCAATGTTCAATTAAAACAAAATCGTTTTTGTGATGGCGTTGGATGGCGTTTAGATAGTGTTTTCGTCCATTTTGGATAAGATCGTCGTATTGAACGAATTCGTCGCCTCGTCGTACTGTTTTTTTTTTTTTTTTTTTTTTTCTATACAAATTGTACCAAATTCGTATATAGAATAATAGCGTTTAAATAATCATTGTTTTATAATCACTGGGGTTGAACTGTTTAATTGTTCATCTCCCACAAATAAGACTGTGCGTTTGTTGAATATAATAATATACGTGTATGTAAGTATGGCTTTAATCCATCTTCTTTCTCTGTTGATATTCTTTTTATTCATACACATCGTAAAATTTGCATTATCTTTCTTGTCCCCTAAAAAAATTAAAAGTGAATCCTAATTCATTTAAAATCTTCTACTATATGGACTTTACAAACTTTTCTCCACTGTGTCAATATTAAATCAAATGATATATTCTCGACAAGCTCTTTCTTAATAGAGAAAAAAACTTAAATTGTAACGATCTCCGAAAAACTTTGTAATGGAATCAATGAAAAAAAAAATTGCAATCATTCTCTAAAAATATTGTAAAAATTGACTTTGCAATTAATAAATTTAATTTGAAATTTACAATTTTAACATACGATGTTTAGAATTTTAAGGAAAAACAAAATTATTCAACTGTAATGTGTTTTGCAATTAATTATTTGTAATAATATAAATTACATTTTTTGGTGTAAGGTGGAGTAAACATTTATATGCGTGTATGGGAAATTCGAATCTTGAAAAATTAATTTTCACTACGTATACTAATATATTCCCGTAATTGATCGTCAAATATTAAAAAAAAAATTAAAAGCTTAACAGCAACATTTTTTAACTTCCGCTTTCAACAAACATTTATCGACTTTCAAATTTATGTGAAATTCGATAAATGATTAATTACTAAAAAAAATTTTAAAGCTGATAATGGCGATGCGAGCATAGCTCAGCTCATAGCCAGTAAAAGACGAAGGAGACGCTAAAAAAATCAAAGCAATGTATATCAATTAAACGCACTTCAAAGCAGGAATACAGCTTACAGTACGAGATGTGAAAATAAAGTTAATTTTTCAGGATTTCCGTTTTATATTTATAACTGACAAAACTTTATGATAGTTTTGTGACACGCTTAAAGGTACCTGAACAACCAAGCGAGCAAAGAACTGCGAAGAAAAAAATAAGTTAAGAATCTTAAAGTAAAGCCGGACATATCGTGTGAGGGGCATATCCTAAAAACCATTGAGCTGATTTTCGAGAATTCGAACTGGTTTGTGTATGTAAGAGTGTGTGGCATAATCGTTAAAAACAAATGTATATGAATGAAAGAATTGAATGAAAAATTTCTTAGCTGAAACGAAATTTGAATACAGCGCATAAAGCAAATTAAGAGAGCTTTCCAAAAGTAAAAATAGCACATGATAAGCGTATTATTTATTATTTTAAATGAATCGAAAGAGAGGAAAGAAATGAGGTAACAATATTATAAGATAGAAGTATGTTACTGTAAAAAGTAAAGAAGTAAACTGAAATCATCTCTTCCACATTGACTTTTTTTCTTTATAACTGTCAGTGATTCATTCGAAGCCAGACAGACATGTGCTGTACATACACAGAAAAAAAGAGAAGAGACGTGAAAAGATAATTAAATATCATCTGAATCAAATTTACCGTGAGAATTTTTATTTTTATTCTTAGCCTTATTCTTATTATTCTTATTCTTATTATTATTATTATTATTATTATTATTATTATTATCATTATTATTATTATTATTATTATTATTATTATTACATACAAGTAGATTTTAAATATGATAATAATTATTCTAACTAATATAAAAAGGATGCCGTAGATGAAATCAACGGTGTGTGAAATCGTATAACGTGGAAAATCGTATAACATCACCTGACGACGAAGATAACGACGAAGAATAGGAATAATAATGATAATAAACAAGTAATAATCAATAAAATCAAGTAAGCGAATGAATGTAATAATGATGGGATTTTCTGCGAAACTATACATAGATATATTATATTGTAAATATTCCTATACATATACAAGGATAATAAAGTTAAGAACTCGCAATTTTTATAAAAATATATTAATGTGTTAAATTTTTTATTTCAGCCCTTAGACTCATAACCTTTGACCTTTATTTATTCCTATTTAAAAATTTTGCATTAATTTTGAGTAGAAAAGTTTTTATTCTGTGGTTATAAAGTTGTGCATAATATAAAATTAGATGACACAATGAAATATCGTATTGTTTAATTAATATAATTTATTTAAAACGTAATTCTATACCCATTATAATATTTCTTTTGAAATCAAGGGATTTTCTTAATTAACAACACATTTTCATTCTGATATTTATTTTAGAAAAATATTCGAAATAATGATGATAACAAGAATAATTACTAACAATATAATAACAGATGAATGTACGCAATGCAGATAAAATACGATAATTATAACTACATAAATACACAGAAGTATCATAAAATATCCTATATACAAAAATTTATAAAATAAGAGTTCACACTCATGATAAACAAGCATCGAAGATTTTATTAAAGCCTTATTGTAAAGCCGTTCCGCCCCGACTTTTATTTTATTATGAATTATTTACATATCGCTTTATAATCGCTTAATGATGATTTTATCATTTTAAGAACGTACTTTGTAAAATGATTGATTAATTATAAGCGATTCAGACATGGAAATATTTCGTATAACGAGTTTTCATTATACCAGTCATAATCTAACATTTTCACAATTTTGTAAACTTTCATTTTTAATTATCAATAATTTATTTAAAATCAATATTGTAAATATTTTAAAAGTTGTGATTATGTTAATACAAAAGTTTTCCATATCTGTGCCAATGAAATGGAATAAAATTTATTTCTTAACTCTCTTGCGTTTAGCAAAATAGGTATTTAATAACAGTCAATTACACCTTATTGCATTGACATAAAATTTTTTCACAGGTCTAATTCGCTTTTAAAAAGAATTTCGAAATACAATTCGAATTGCTGATGGACGTGCAAAAAGACCATTTTCGATAAAAGAAATATAAGAAAAACTTAACTGATACAGAGACAATTATCCATTTGACTAAAATAACCAGAGCATTTGGTAGTTCAGCTAGAAATATCTGGCTATTTCTCTGTCTCGGAGCCAGTGAATTTTTTCGTGAAATTACAAAATAGTTTTCGCGTAGTGAATTTGTTTCATGCAAAGAGTGAGAATTATGAAAAAATGCAAGCAAATAATTTAAAGGTGTAGGTATATATAAATAATAAAAAAAGAACATATTCACAAAAGGACGTCGACGAAAATTCACTATCCTTAAATTACGAAAGAAATTGTCATGACTTTAGTTCAACATTCTTTGTACACAAAGAAAAAAGTTATACTAATTCTTACAATAGTACGTATCGCGTAATATTGCGTTTTCACAATCGTAGTTTTCTAGTTGATGGCCATATATATATACGTACAGGAAATGCCGAATTTGAATTTTCGCGCCCAAAGAAAAGAGAAATGATAATTATATTTCGGTACTTTCATGCATGAGCAACGGTTTATAATTGGAATCATTTAATCCAATTAACGATTAATTCTTTGCGGTGCAGGCATGTAAGTAGCAGATGATTGTTTTGCAGAAATATCGAGTAAGTATATATGAAGAGTTATAATAAAGCTTCCTGTACTTTCTTATCGTAAAAATCAGTATAAAAGTAGGCCTCTCGCGAACACGTCGGTACACCACGCGAAGAATCAAATAATAAAGGGAAAGCCAGTGCAGCGGTGAGTCATCAGCGCTCCCTCTCCTTTCTCAAGCTGAGGCCGCCCAAGTCTTCCTCGGGAATCAAGGGTATGTATCTCGTCCTCGGGTCGTTCTTCCTCTCGTAGACGTAAGGAAAAACGATGGACCTCGGCTGCGGTGCCTTACTCTTCGCTTCCTGGCTTTCGGTAACAACGAGGGCTCGGTCGGTTTTGGCGGGTGCTTCGCTGCTCTGCGCCTGGTTAAGATCCTGCACCAGTGGTATGAACTTCCTCTCCTGGTCCTTCGGCGATGCGGTGGCGTTCTCGTGCTTGACGGCGGACTCGTTCTTCGCCGCGGATTCGAGCTCGACTTTGGGGGAGTCGAGACCGACCACGAGAGGCAGCCAGTCGTCGATTTTGGTCTCGGTGACGAGTGCGGCCTCGCTGTCGTTGCTCCTCGGCGACCAGTTTGCGCCCCCTTCGTTCACCCAGCTGCCACCTGCTTGTCCTGCACAACAAACGATATATATATTGATTAAAAGCTGGCAAATTAAACAAAGCTGAAGGCGGACGCAGTTGCGCGAGTAGATTCGAACCTTCGAAGGACTTGTCCTTCCTGCTATCGACCGGCTGGCTGGTCTGCATCAGCGGCTTCACCGGCATCGGCTGCCAGTCGTCGCTCCTATCCTCGTTCTTGTCGCTCCTCTCGGTAAGGGCGCTGCTCTGGATGGAGCTGGAGGTCGAGGTGGAGAGGAGCCGCTGCTGGCTGCGCTCGATCTTGTAGATGACCGTTTCCGTGCTGGTCTTGCTCTTGCTTCTCGCGGTCGTCGTCGAAGTAGTAGTCGTCGTGGTCGTCGATTGTTCCTCCTCGAATTCGATGAAGTACTTGGTGCGGCTGTCGCCGCTCTCGCCGATCTTCTTCCTTTGACCACCGCCGCTGCCGATCTCCTCCTCGTTCCGAGCCTCGAACAGATTGCCTGCAACGCGAAACCACACACTCATTAGTCGCATTGTTATGTTTGATCGTCCTTTCTGAGCCTTCCATCCGCGAGGATTTTTCTCCCGCAGCCAAAGCGAGCCGGAGGAAAGAAGGCGTCGAGGATTACTTTACCTAGGGGCGGGAAGTACTTGGGCCGCTCGGCCCGGCCCGGGCCCCCGATGAAGCTCGGCGTGTACTGGGAGATGAGCGGCAGCAGCGTCTGCCTGGCGTACCTCTCGGCCTGGGCCAGGATCCCGGCGAGCCTCTCGGGCAGGAACTGGACGGTGAATCCTCGGGAGGAGGGCGACTCGTCGAGTATCTCCTGCTTCCTGTCCTCCACGAGCGGCTGCTCACCGGCGCCACTCCTCGAATCGGTCCTCGAGCTCTGCTGGGCGGAAGAGGTCCCGTCGTGGCGGGTGCCGCGAGGCCTGAGCACCGGCTCGGTGATCTCGGGCAGCCTCAGCGAGCGGCCGGTCTCCTTCTTGGCGGGTGTCGCGAGGCGCAGGACCGGCTCCTGGATCTCGAGGAGGCTCGAGCTCGTGGTCTCGTCGGCCGTGAGGGTCGAGGCCAGGGTGATGAGGGGCACGACTCCGCTGCGCTCGAGGCTCAGGGGTAGCTGCGCCGAGGGCGAGAGGTTCGAGCTCGAGAAGCCGCGGCCGCGCTCGGCCAGCTCGCCGATGTTGTTGCTCTCCACCGAGTTGGTGGAGCCGTCGTTCGTGAGGTCGCTCAGGGCCCAGGGGCTCGAACCGCTCTGAAACCCGTTCGCTCGAGTTTATGTTGATGAACTGTTTGGTCGGCTGATGGCCAAGCGTCGCAAAAACGTTGATCGAAGGAGCAAGCGTAACGAGGATACGAACGAAGGGAGATAGCGGGAAAAAAGTTAGCGCAGGTTCAACTATAATTTCCGCTAATAAAGCAGATTTTTATGATCTTTATTAAACTGCTTGAACGAGCGCCTATTCGAAATTTAATCTTGTTTGTATATTAATTGACCGGTTCAAAGCGGAAGGATAAGCTTCTAGAGCAAATTCATGCATCCCATAATTGGATACATATAATTGGATCCATTTGGCTGAAGCTACGGAACTTTTTCCTCCTCTCGCTGGAGTTAGCTCGTCTAAGCGCATCTACGCGCTGCTGATCTTTTTATGTATATTCATATCGCGTGTGCCGAGAAAAAGCTCAGACTCGCAGCGGGGTTATTGATTTATGCAAATTCGATGGTGTGAAGGAACGCCGTATTATAGCTGAGTCAACCGATAGATTATTACTCGATTTTATTTTGCGCAGAAGCTTGAGAGGCAAGTAAGGGTGATTCTGATTGAAATTATGTGTTAAAAATAGAAAGGAGAATGAGAAAATTAATTGTGATGCCATTGACCTGGTGAGAAAATATTATCATATGGTACTTTATTAGCTTTATTAACCTGGTAATTTTTTCCGCTGCTCGAATTATCCGCGTACTCTTTGATGGCTGACGATTTGGCCTGTTCATTGGCAATTTTGATGTTCTGCTCCTTGGTGAACGGTCCTAGACCCTTCTGCGGCACCTCGTTGGTAAAGCTGTCTTTTCCTGCGCGAGGCAATCAAACGAAAACAAATATTAAAATGAAATGGACAACTTGCGTGTCTTCTCTCGAACGGAATGCGCCATCAACGAACCATTATTCCTGTCGTAATTGTGCTCCCTAGTAAAGGGTCCAATGCCAGGCTGCTGCTGCTGTTGTTGCTTGACCTCCTCCTTGATGAGGGCGGTCGGTGGTGTTGGCTGGTCAAGCTCGCCAAGCTCCTCGTCCTCGTCGTCGTCGGCTTCGGGTGGCACGCTGCAGTCGCCCGAGTAAAGCGGCAGGTAGACGGGCTTGCCGGACTCGAGGACCAGGCCGCGCTTGCAGACCGAGTATCGTGCGCCGTAGCTGTCCACTACCGAGATCTTGTCCACCGCCCACGAGACCAGCCCCGAAGAGATCCAGCCACTGTACGCCGTGTACTTTATCTGTTTACAAATCAATTTTGGCTTAGATTCGGTAATTCAGCTTCTAAATAGGATTAGGGCCATTGCGAATGCGCCAAGTATAGAGATCTCATTGGTGTAAGTATAGGTAATGGCGGCGAACCGCTCACCTCAATGGCATCGAGATTGGCAAGGGCCGGATGGGGCACGACGATCTTTCTGAGGGTCGCGCCGACCAGCAGCTCCTCGTCGTCCTTCTTGGTCATCGCGAAGGTCTCGTTGATCGAGCCCTCGGCCAGTAGCGTCAGCTGCAGCCGACCGTAACTCTTCACCGGTCTCTCGTGTCTGCTGTTGTAAACTTTCACCTAAGTGGACAAAGGGGCAGTTTTCATCGACGGGGCTACAATGTCACATTTGTTATGCTACATCTTAAGTTGTTCAGTTGATGCTACTGCAGTATAAGAGTTTTAACGATACATAGGTACAGGTACAATTAAACTAATACCGGTATACGAAGAGTACAATAGCTTTTTTTTGCCAGCTATTTATCGGCCGCTCTTGGCCTCGATTCAATTTCGAATACTCGTTTAAGAAAATTAACGTTTGTTTCCTCTCGGTACCGCAGCAGCAGCTTTCTACAAGCTACTTTTGCTCTCTCAGATCGAAGGGAAAATCGTTTTCCCCATTATTGGCGCGCATCCAACCGCTTATATGTAATGGAAAGTAAATATTTTCATAGGGCAGCAGCAAGTACCTGGTACTGATGAGCGCAGAAGGGCTCCTCGTCGCGGGTGACCAAGTAGAGCTGTCCCCTGGCGTGGCTCTTGTCGCTGTAGAAGCCCATGTCGCCGCAGGGACGGTCCGGATGGCTGCCGCAGGGGAAGCACTCGCCCCTCAGTAGACCGTCGTAGCCGCTCTCGCAGGGAAACGCTGGGAAGCGACACTTGGGGCTTATCGAGTCCGTGAAGAGCTTGTAGGCGCGCCGGTGGTTGCACAGGGATCGGCCCTCCACTGAGCTCGCTGTATCCATCCACATCCGCGCAACAGACACATTTTTCACCATATTATAGACTTTCCTTCGCTTGCTATATTGTAAGTGCTCTAATCAGTCAATCCGAGTGCAAGGCAACGAGATTATTTATCGTGCCAACTTTATTTATTTATCCAATATATCGATATTTTTTGAATATTTCCAGGTTATACGAAATTGATGTTGAATTGAAATTTTTGCAATACCTACATCGCTACTTTCACAGTTTTTAACAGAAAATTATTGAATATTTAATGATCCAGCCCTAAGCGAGCTCAAAAACGATCGAAAAGTGCGCTCAAGTGCATTTACCACTTTTATATATATACCAACCAGCTCCACTTGCCAAAACTGCGTGCGGTCATAAATCAAATGCTTGGACCGCACCGAAATCTATCCATTAATCCTCAACCAAAGTAAAAGCCGCGGCCGCGAAAAATCAAAACTCGATGAAAAAAAGACCCCAAACTAGAGAAATCGAAATCGAAATCGAAACTGCCGCGCAAAAAGCAATTATTCCGGGGCGAGCATCGGCCACATTGCGGAGAGCGAATAAAAACAGCATCCCACGCGCTGGCGTTGCGGGCATACACAGCGGTTATAATCGTTCTTCTTTTCGAAAACGAAAAATTTAGAGAAGCAGAGAGAGAGAGAGAGAGAGAGGGGGGAGGGGGAAAGATGGAAAAAGAGGAGGCACCGGGAGACGCGTAGTTTCACTGTATACCGCAAGGCCTGGAGACTCTCGCGTTGGCGCGCGCACCGGCTGCGATTTCGAAGAAATAAAGTGCTGTATATATCACGCGAGTCGCGTCCATCCAAGTACGACCCACTTTCCTGCAGCCGAGCGAGAGGCTGGAAAAGAGGCGAAAAAGAGGCGAAAAAGAGTCGCGGCCGCCGCCGGTCCAGTGTGGGAGGCTGCTGCACATGTACTCGCTATAGCTAAGTAAGCAAGTGAAAAGAAGAAGCCGAGACCGCCGCGCGGTGCGTAGATGCACCGGGAGCCGCGTGTAAGAGGAGGAGCTCGCGGCTCGCGGCTCGCGGCTTTCTAATCGACGGACTACGCGACACATATCGATCTTGCCGAGCGAGAAAGTGATATCGTGGCGAGCGCCTCTCGAACTACCTCGCGGCACAGCTCGAGCATCGATTATATATAACCCGCCTTTTTTAATGAACGCGGAACTTTGAAAGTTTGTCACGACGGCGGGTAACCCGCGCCTATCGTCGACAATTGTTGCATTTGGAGACTTTGCGCGTGGGCCGTCTGTTTTTAGATTGGATAATTCTTTTTATTCGTATTCTAGGCAAGAAGTCTATATTGCTCTATACACTAGTGGTGATTATTTATTCAATATACCGATATATGCGGAAGCTTAATTGGTTTTGAATATGAATTTTTTACTTTACATCGATTTCGAGAAAATGAGAAAACAAGACCTGCGTTAAAGGTAAACCGGCACATTTATGAGCCGCTTGTGTGATAATATAAAGTGGCTCTCTGCAGTCCTATAAAGGCAATAATCTCATGAAACCTCAAAGAGCTACTGCAATAGCAAATCAAATTACGACTACAGCTTGAGATATTGACGCCGGCTTAAAGAGAGAGAGAGAGAGAGGGAATGGAATCGCATCTGCCTATGCAGCAGCAGCTACGCGCAGGTACAGTTACTCACACCAGATGATGTCGCTGACCGCGCCGACGAATAGATTCGAGCAGCCAGTCTGCATCCTACCGCCGTTCGGGTAGAAGTCGACGTCGCCCATGGGCTGCCAGGAGCCAAGGCCGCCGAGGATCAGCTGCTCACCGTTGCTGTGGATCACGTCTACGAACATGGCGTCCGTCTCGTCCAGACGAGCCCGTGGGTCTTGCGCCTCGAACAGTGGACCCGCTGGGTCTAGACCTAAGGTCGATCAGACAAAAAATCATCTTCTCGTTACTCATTAAAATACTTATTCCTTTCTACACTTGTGAGCTACACTTTCTATTTGTTCTATGACGAGTGCACCATAATTTATTGTAAATCATGAACGGATTTAATATTGCAATAGTTTCGAAACTATATTGCAATAATTGCGGTATACTTATATATATATATATATATATATAGTATGTTACCTACGTTATCGCTGTGCAAAGAGTTGGAATAATACATAAAAGGATAAATTGAAGGATTAAAATCCAATATCCTTTGCAGTTTACTCGACGCAGAAATAAAGGAACGATCTATTTTCATTTTTACTATCCGCACATTCAAATATCCTATATGGAATTAGTTACAGTCTATGACCAAATGAACGAGCTCGAAAAGCTTATTTAGCCGAAGATCGCTTTAATTATATCCTCGTTAGGCTGCAGCCTATGGCTACCGGCACATCGAAAAACCAGTTAATAAGGATAATAACGAGTATAGCCGCGCGCGATAAGCTCTCTAGCAATGCACGCGCTTGCCTTGACTCGTAATGCAATATATCTGCAGCCAGCCGAGTTTTGCCGCTGGCATGCGGTGCAACTATGTACTTCCAACGCGGCGAGCGTCGCAAGTTTCTGCGCGAAAATGAGTATGAATGGAAAAACATAGCGACCGGGTGGCCTTGCGATCGTTTCTCTCCACTGCAAATTATACCTGCGCGTAATTAATAGAGCTGGCTGACTTTCAGCGCCGTATGCTTCTGTAAGCAATGACATTTTCTTTATGCTTTTACTTATGGCTCTATTGAGCATCGATGGATGCGCGATACTGATTCATTTCGGACCCATTATACATTGATCCGTGGCAGGTAGAAAGTGTCCTTTTTTTTTTTAATTATAAAAGCTTTTCAATCGCTTTAAGAACCAAGGTTTTTTTCAAATGAAAGATTTACTTTTCTATATATAGTCCTTCGTTTCCTTAACAAAAAAAAAGAGCAAGTACATTGGCAATGAAAATCATGTTTACCCACGCGTACGAACAGTTGAACGAACGGTCGATGAATTCCGCGGTGTTGTATTGCGCTCGAGCGATCGCTCACTCTTCTAGACATGTATATATATCTTATTAACGATCGAGATTCTTGCATTGAATGGCGTAACGCCGAGTGCACTCGTCGAGCGGGAAAAATCTCCTCCGGGTTTCTTTCTTCATTTTGACCAAAGGATTAATATGCCAGATATGCTCTTTTTCCTTTTCCTTTCTTCGAGGAGCAGCTGCTGTTTTTTCTCGGTAGAAAGTTTCGGAAACTACCGCCAAGTTTATTGAAGCAGTGATACACAGGATTGTTTACCGTGAGATCCATTGATAAGATGCAGACTTTGGGACAAAAAAAAAAGAAAAAAACCAGACAACGTTTCAAGCTCTACTAAACTGGTACGCAACGTTCTTTTCGCGGTAAAGTAAGTGTGTGAAAAGTTTTTCAGTGGATTTTTTTATCTACTTAACTGTTTATCAATTTTATTTATCATATCGAGTTATTCGCACTGAAATATAAATTTAAATTACAAATGTTATGCGTAGAATGGTTTTATTGAATCATCGATAAAAGTAAACAAAATTGATACTGCATATTAAAAAGTTAATAGTATGTATACCTATAATGAGTAGTTTTAAAATAAAGGTTATTGGGTTACAGTTTCAAAAGTAGGATCATATTAACGGCTTTTTCACAATAAACAGAATTAAGAATGCACACTTAATTTATCCTCGATAGTCAATAAAAATAGATCGAGCGTGCGATAGCGTATGCGGAGCTTCGATATATGCATATATAGACCGCATTCATAGTGGGTAAGTCGCTGCTACTGCTGCAGTCTTACCCACTCCCGGTGCTATCTACTGCGAGTAGTTCTTTTCCACGACCGGTAAAACGGGAGCCGCGAAAGGTTTTTAAACTATGACGACTTTGCATTAGTGGCGGTATTAACAATGTCGCCTTTATAAAAGGTTCTATAACGATACAATTATATCCACAATGACTTCTATTTACGTATCGATGCGAGGTGCTGCGAATCGACCCGCAAAATGGCGATTTTATGGTTTTCTACTGCAAAAGAGAAATTATTGATATTTATAGGCGTTTCAGCGCGACTGGCTGAATACATACCTATTTACATAAGAAGTTGTTTTATCAGGAGAAGCATTAGGCGAAATCTGCCACTTTATAGGCGCCTCGCTAAACGTCATAATGCGTACTTACAAATAAGTTTTAGGTTTCGAGTACCCCATAAATTCTCATTTTCTAGCTGCCGCGGTATTAATTGCTACAGCGTAAAAATCAGTTTTAACATCGCGGGGATAGTCGAGGAAGTAATCGTCATTGGAATAAAATTTTTACGACCAACTCAAACGCGCGATAAACTTACCCAGGAACCGTGTGCTCCAATATTAAATAAAGGAGATAACGTATAAGCCGCCGACTTACCGGTGATCCTGGAGACGTTGCCCAACTCGGCACCAGCGAATCCAGCCACGTGCGCCCCGAGACTGAAGCCGATCAGATGGATCTTGTCGAGGGGCACGTTGAGGCTGCGCACGAGTTTTGCCAGCTGTCGGCCCACCAGCCTAGTGTTAGCCGCCGCCCTCACGTAGTTGGGCACTGCACTGCCGGGGCCCCAGTCCACGCACACTGAAACAACCGAGACGACCTTCTCTTTTTAGCCACTGTATCGTACTACGTCGCTAAACCATCATTCCGCATCAGCGGTGCTCGATTATATGGAATCGACGCTGTTGTGCAGCCGCTGGGATATATATATATTTGCATTTTTACAGCTACTAACTGGCTTGGACGACTCGCGAATGTTAAGTCTTCTATATAATCGAGCTGATGCCCGTGTGCGCGTGGCTTTGCGGATTCGACAAACGAGCCTTCGCTGCGTAATAGAGTTGGTTGGCCAATTCGTGCTCTTTATTTGGAGCCAAGTGAATCACCGATTCGAAAGCTACTTCGGAGACCAGCGCCGAGTTCATTCCGTTGACGAACTTTCGGTTTCGCAATAGTGGACAAGGATTATTAAAGTTTGTTGGTATCGCTTATTTAAACAAAAGCGTTCCATCGACCATTCAAGTTTTTCCAATTTCGAGACAAAATTCTCGCAAAAAAGCAGTTCCATTTTTATTGCTTCTATATTGAAGGACAGAGTTTATACGACGATCGCCCGTTTTAAAATTCAAATTTAATTTTTCAATAGAGTGAAAAAAGAGCACGAACGAGCGCAACTACTCAACTCGACCCGGTTAATGAGACTATTACTCAAAGAAGGCTACGGTTCTTTTAGTTTCGCTATATAGTCCATTGTAAAGTTGAAATTTGCATTTGTATAGCTCCTATAATTGGCTGTGAATTGGGCTTTTCACGAAATTCAATTGGAGAATATTAAAGCTTAAATAATCCGCTCCGCACGCGTTATGCCGATAAACAAAGTATGTATGAATAAAATTTAGAATTTAAATAGAACAAAATTTTTATAAAATAATACTACCAAGTATTGATTAATTTTCAGTTTGTTCTCCCTACAATTAATTTCACAATCAAATAAGGAAAATAAAATATCCGGAATAAAGTAGGATTCTGCGGTTTGTTATTTAAGGCCGTAGAATAGGTATAGACGAAATAAATTACCTATGTTACACTCGATAACAGCCATAAGAGCCGAGCGCATCTCGTAAACCCAGACGTGATCACAGCTCGAGCCAAATCCGTGGACTATGACTTTGGTGGGCAGTTCCGGATCTATGGCGTTGTTGGCTTTGTCGCTGATGCTCTCGGCCGGCACCTCCATCGGAATCGACCGAGCCTTTCTGCTGCCGTACACGAAGAATCTGAAAAAAACAGGCAAATCCCTTCTCTTAGATATATAAGATCGAAGATTTATTCCGCAGGAAATTTTATACCTCATTTTAACATTCCACCGAGAGATTAATTTTAAACTTAATGCACGTGTGTATAATGGTGAGTATCTTGCACATATTTGAACTAAAAAAAGTCAGGAGATACAGAATATAATATCGGATACGTTATGTACTTTAGTATTTGAAAATAAGTTCTCACGATAATAAACTTTGATAACCGCAAGTCCATAAACGTCGATGCAACTGATCGCTTATTGCATCCGACTGTATTGCTTACATGAGTTTCAGAATGGTTCGTTAAAAATTCTCATTTGAATAAAATTATAATTTAGAACATTAAGTTACAGTTGCAATTGGTTTGCATGCGTATCTATAATAAGGATACAAAATAACGGTGTTTGAAAGGTTTATTTGCAGTGGAGACAATTTTAATTCTTTGAGAATATTATTTTTTTTGTATGCAAAATTAATTTGCTTTTTAAGCAAATAAGTGGCTGCAATTGTAAATGTCGAAAATCTAGGAAATGTTTGTGATAAAAATGATTTACAAACGATGCTGTAAATAGGTGAGGTCCATGAACCTTCGAAAGCACGAACAACGCATTGATTTTCCTAGAATGTGCAGATATTATGATAGCAGAGATTGGGTCAGATTTTATCGCAACAATTATTTACATAATACACAGGTTCCGTAATTTCCTTGTAAAGCCGTTTGAAAACTTCTTTAGCCCACAAAGCTCGAAAAAGCAAACGGTACATTTTCGAAATAAATTTTCATTAGCCGCTCGAATTCCCCGTGGTAATTCAGCTCGTAAACTGCATTTTTTTATGACCCGCCGAGCATTTAAATACAGTTAGACGAAGCTATGATGACAAGCTATAAATAACCTCGAGGTCGTTTTCCCGATTTTTTGTACGTATATGCTAATTAGTTAATTTTCGAGCATCCGAGTGAATGATACTCCGTTAATGAATATGTTTTATATTACAAATGCTAATAGTTACTTTCCATTTTATAAAGCTGAGGCTGAGTACTTGGCGTCCGCGAGCAAAAAGTCATTGCGAAATACAAAGGAAATGTTCTTAATTAGCGGTGCTAATTTGTCCGCGCGTATGATGGCAAGTTTTAAATAGGAATATTTCCAATGGCTAATGATTGAGCAATAGGCGCGAAGATCGTAAAATAAGCTTTTGTAGAATATATTTAAGGTTATTTTTAACCGGCACATTAATAGCTTGGAGAGTTTAAAAAAGATTTCTTCCACGGTGATAAATGTGCAATACGACAAGGTTTTTATATTTTTATTTATATTGTTATGACAAAAAAATGTGCTTTAATGAAAAAATTATACCGACTCTGGTGAATAATTGAGAAAAAATTTAATTTATGAGAAAAAAATTTAATTTCCATCCCTCGTTCGGTTTCTAATAGTCAAGAATAAAAGTTTCTCCTGGTCATCACGAAGACGCGCAAATTATACTCTTTACACGTAATCGCATGGCGAAATCTAATTTTGAGCAGTAAGCGTGAAAGATAAGGGGCTTCATATCAGATGTTTAAGTGGGACATCAGCATTCGATTCGTGTACAGAGATTTCTTGACGTCAATGGCCAGCTCTATAAAAAACTTTATTATCTAACATCGAGAAGATGTGAAAAGGTTTTGGGAAGAGTAGATATTTCATGTATTTTGGCCTTAGTAGGGCACATCTAGGATTTCTATACGGTCGGTTTCTTTTTCGAAGCCAACCACGAGTTTTGAACACTGAGCGGCCATTATATTCGCATTCGAAGGTCGTTAGTAAATTTTTCGGTATACGCGCAGAATATCGCCTTATAATTACGTTGAACGATCGAATTCCTCGCGTTGATTTCTCTATCGGCACACGGAGAAGGTGAAATTCTCCCAGCTACTCTATCTCTTTAGGCTAGCGGTGTACCTGGTGCCGACATCCTTGGGCGGCGAGGGCAGCATCTCGAGGTAGCTGAAGGGCCCGGTGTCCTCGAAACAGCCGACATCCTCGTAGCAGACCCGCGAGACCTCGCGCTTGCTCCTGTGGCCGCGTCTCTGCTTCTTGTTCTCCCACTCGTTCATCGACTCGACGACCGCGCGGAAGATTTCCGCGTCGTTGCGCTCGTCCAGCGACTCGTCGACCAGCCTGAGCTCGTCCGACGCCTCGACATTATTTACTGCAATCAACATTTTTTTAACATTTTAGATCATACATTTCGGTTATATCGCAATTACATTTACAGTTATTTGTTGAAAATAAAAATATTCCATTCTTAATTAATGGGGAACTTATAAAAACCAACAATGAAGCGTCTATAGGAAGGTGCCGGTTGATTTAGATACAATTGGTACATGTCACGCATCCTTCGAAATGAATGGTACGGTAAAGCGCAGCCACTCAAAAACGTATCATCACAAAATCAAGCAAAATTCAATCTCAACCTGAAGAAATATAGTCAAGCACGTCACGAAGTTCGTGCTCACTGATGATTAGTGCTATTCACTTTTCTAACTAATGCAAGCCAATCCAGCAGTCAGTCTTTGTAGTAGCTTCTGTTACAAAACTATTTCAACATCGATGTGAATCGGGTCTTTATATTTACGGTGCACTCGCTTAGAACCTTTTCCTATCGCAGCTTATAATACCCGAGCTAATTTAATAAACGAATAAGCATCGAGTTTTAAAATGCGCAAGTGGGTTCGAACGCTATTTCTTATTATGTCAAGAAAGTAGGAATAAAAAACATAACTTCGAAACCTCCGTATATACGTGCGTATTAATTGTAGTACATGTATCAATGCTCTAACAGTTAGTTTATTGAAATACTTCAAGGATATAGGCCCACAGTTATTCCGAACTTATCCCGAGTACCGAAGAAAAGTAGGCGAAGCGTCAAGAGCATCAAAGAATTTCGAGTCGATCGAGAAGTCGAGAATATCTGCATTGATCAGCGTCACAATAGACTTTGAAACATCGAGTCCCCGTCGACTATTGCAAGCATCTCGAGCCATCGATCACTGCACGCTCGCACAGCTGATCGAGAGCGATCGATAAAAATCCCGTCGCGGTCGAAGTTGGCGCGCGCGCATCCTCTTTCTCTCTCTTTGGAGCGAGTGAATCGGTCGTTGTAGGCGGGGCCGTATAGACACGCCGCGAGGTCGGCCCGCGATAATATAACGGCACTCGCCGCGGAGGCGGCATCGGGCCGTTATCGCTATTAGCATGGGACCGTATAGCGAGCCAAACCACCGCCGCCGCCGCCTCTCACGATCCGTCGATAATCCTACTAGCCCACTGACCACTGTTTGTCTACTTTTTTTTTCCCCCTCTCGCCAGCTCTTTTAACTACCGCAGCTTTTGCCGTACCTTATTGGACCGATGTATCGCCGCACGCGTATGATTTTGCGCGCCGTTCAACGTAGCTGCAACTGCGCCGCAGATGTTTGCTTGCATAAACGCAATTTTGTATTTAATCGTTTCTTATTCTTTGCTGCGCGCTGCATGTTTAACAATATTAACGTAATTACACGCTTCCTTTCAGAAGAGTATACGCATAACTTTTTACGAACGCAGGGACTCGGGCTCGCGAAATTGCCCGATAAAGTGTGTCACTTCTCGAGAGGAAGAAAAAGAAACGGCCGCGTGCATTGAGAAATGGCCTTCTCCTTCTCTCGTCATGGCCGATGTGTCCATTGATTGTAAATTTCAAGTTTTCGCGACAAAAATGCACCGAGTGCGAGTGTGTGTGTGTGTGTGTATGAGTTTTCTGCGTCTCTTTTTCAGCACATCAATCAGTGCGTACGAAAAATTGAGTCACGTTAATTATGAATCTTTTTAACGACTAGCCCCGCTATCCCGGAACGTAACGCAGTCATTAGTGCAAACAGCGAAATTATCCATATCCATAAATTGTAATCAGAAAAAAGGATCGGAGACCTGAAAAGGAACTTTGCGGAGCCATAAAGCATTTACTTCTTAATTCGAGGCGATCAAGTAAGCAAGGAGTGGCAGCCTCGCTTACGAAATTCCGTGTTTTATGTATAGATAAAAAACCCTTTTTCCCATCGTCGGATTTACCCGACAGCTATTCATTACAGCGCAATGCCTCTATCACTCGGTTAACATGCTTTTATATATAATACTAGTAGTGTATTGTGGATATTCAAGTTAACTGTTTGCAAAACAGAGAAAGAACAATGTGCACGATACAGGACGTTGGACGTTGTCGTTCGCGAGCACAGCATCACACCAAAGTTTGTAAATATAACACGCAGATCATCAACAAAGCAGCGATAATTGTTACGAGGAGTTCCAAAGCCGCACGCATATCCCTATACGTGCGCTTTTTTTATGTAAATATAGGAAGCGAAAGAAGAGCACAGAGAACATAGCGAGTGGCGCGAGCGCAATGCAAAATAAGCAGCTCGACCGGCGCGCGTATGTGCACGTACATATGTAACGCTGAAAAAGTCGAAGCGTCGCTCGGGTCCGGCACGGGCTGAATTTAAATGGCGGTGCGCCGCTATATTATTCAATCCGATTTCTACGCCTCCGAAAACGGTGAACGACTGCTGCCCGATCGGTTATATAGATTTGCCGGCCTGTACAGTAGCCCCGGCGCGGTTACGAAATTCACCGTTCCCCAGCTATACCGTATAGCATATAAGTATACATATAGGTATACGACGCGATCCAGCTGTGCTTTCTCGCTCGTTAGGCGTTAGAGGAGAAACTTTTTGTGTTCGCCCACCTCGTGCAGCGGCCACTCGTAAATTTTTCGTCTTTGGAGAGCACCTGACGATTATTATATCTCTTCCGTTCCGGACAGTTTCTTAATTATTACATGTCAAATACGAGGCCTATGATATACTTGCAGTGGCTGTATACCTATATGTGTCGGTCGCGGTTATGCGCAACGATTAGCTAATGTTTGCAACAAAACAAGTATAACTTTTATTATTTCATATAGGTATAGCTTTCAATTGTACACTAATAGTTTACGTAAAAGTGCTTGTATGTGTGGAATAAAATAGACCATCGCTGATTCTGCGAAGCGTAATTAAAAAAAAGACAGAGAAAGAGAGAAGCGAGGTTAAGAAGGCCAAGGAAAAAGTCTGCGGTAATTCGCGCATTAAAAAGATTTACAGCTCGTAATTTTGGTTGATGCTCTGTACCGCCGTCCCCGACTAATCATCGATGAAACTCCGCGTCGCGAATGTAATGAGACACAAACGGACGTTTATTTCCGTCATCATCAATTCCACGAAATAAGTGTGCAAGACGATTTCCCGACACAGATATAACAAAGGTCTCGATATATCAAACGGATGGAAAAAAGCCCGATCCAGGAGCGCGCGATTTATACGATTTCGCAACGACGGCGTCGCACGCGGACGAGTGAAAACAAAAAGCTTATAGCGCATCGTCAGATCGGAACTATGTCGCAACAACTGGTTCGATCACCTCGTAATGTCAGAGCTGCCGCGGAGCAGCGAGAGACAGAAAGGAGGCGTTTATAGAGAGAGGCCAGGACAACAAAGAAACGAGCCTAGCAATTCTTTAATTTCACATTTCCACGAGACTCTTGAGACTCGTCGTCGTCGTCCCAAATCCCTCGGCTCTCAACTACGCGTCGCTCTTGATACCTACATTTCGGTTGTCCGTCATCTACGCTAATATTCCACTCTAGTCGGGTCGCGCGGTATACGAGTTTAGCTCACTGGGGCGACTTGAAAAAAAAACTGCGGCTGCAGGCTATATATACTTATAATGGGTTAACGGGTAACGCATTTTCTCGCGAACTTAACCCGGTCTGCGGATGTCACAGCTCAAGTAAAAGCTTTGTCTGCTAATCTATGCGACTGTTGATGGGGGTCAGTTTCGCGGAAGGTCGAGCGCTTTGTGTCGACGCTTGGCACCGAGAGAAATCTCTCCGAGCTGATGCGGAGATGGCGAGAAAAGGAACACTGGACCGATTTGATTATAGACGATGCGATAGAATGACTTTTTAAGTCGTTCACTTTCTATACCTTGAAATTTATAGAGTGAATATGTCTCTCACTTTCAGACTGCATTCAGCGAACTATATCGGTATTAAAAAAAAAAAAAAAAAAATACTAAAGCAATTCAAATAAATATTTATCGAAATCTTTCTAATTCCATTGAAATAAGTCAATTATCCAGAATTAATGCCATAGTAATTTGAATAATGTAGTCTGTGACTATCGGTGGTTCCCAATACAAATGGAAAGGTGCGCATATATTTATTGGAAATCAAAATACTGTCATTTCCATATGATAAGTCGAAAAATTGATCAATATTTAAGAAACTCTCAAAATATCAATGGCAACTGGGAACGCAAAAAGTCCTTTCGGCGCATCCCGGCGATCGCACGCACCTCGAGCCAGATATCGAGACGGTACAGTCACCGACTGCTCCTCCTCCTTCCTCTCTTTGTCGCGCGAACTTACGACCCAGTTCCGGTCGCGCCTCGGAGCGCCCGGCAAAAAGAAGGAGCGACGTGGAAGAAAAAGGGTCGAAGCCGCGCCGGCGAGGAAGAATGCGCTTCTTATATTCCCGGCTATTCTTCGCGTTCCTCCGGCATTCCGAGCTACGGCGCGGCGTATCTATATCTCGTCTTGTTCTCTTGATACTCCAGTTGCCATCGATGTCACAGCTGCGCGACGGCTTTTATTCTTTTTTCGGCGCGGCGCCTCCGGCTCGACTCCCTTTTTTTTCTTCTCGCTTTTACGAGTGGCCAACGGAGACGGGATGGACGACTGCGGAATCTGAACCAGATAATTGCTTTGTTTTTAGAAACGATGCTGATGTTTTGTCCCAGCGCAGCATCGACAGAATGGGGATACTCTGTTGATTTAGTGCTGCAGATTTGTTTGACCGGAAATGCGGCAGGAAAAACGCGGACGCAGACATTTATATGTATAGCTTTTACACTATGAATAGGAAAGATTTTTGAATACATTTAAATTCTTATTTGACCTATAAATGCAAATTTACTCAATTTAGAAACTTTTCTGGAAACCAATAAAATATTTCGGTTTTGAATTAATCATATCATATAGAAATAGTGGAATAAGTTACTTTCTTAATTCCTTCATTTCATTTCTACTGTTCTTTGATTACTTGAGTTGTATAAAATAGTGAATTACCTTTCTAAATATTGTTGAATGAAGTACTGTTCCAACACTTCCACATTTCTTGAGCAGTAGTGCTTTCATTGTTTGAATATAGTACTCAAATCCATCGCATTTACAGAAATTTTGTGTAATACGTAAATAATTAAGAAATTACGGAAATCGGCTAATTTTTCGTAAGGTAAAAATGAAAGTTAGAATTTATAAATATATGACGGAAGAATTCCATATAGCATTTAATTTTACGCTTTTTACTTTAGAAAAGAAGTACACATCAGCTTTGGATTTCTCATACGAATAAAGTATAATTTTTTAAAAGAATTGTTATTTTTCCTTATATATGTAAAAAACTACGCTATTTCCCTTTGCCACCAAGAATTGTATCTGTAAGTATTAAAATCATGATAAATACATGAATTTCACAAGAGCTGAATAAGAAAAACAATGCGCCGTCGGAACATTGTTCAACAACATTGACCTCGATAATTATACACTATGCGTGCGGTAAGTACGTTCGATACTTTACGACAATAACTGAAATTCTTGTGCGCGCGCGCGCATAAGTTGAAAGGAAAAAGAAGGAATTTGGTAACGTATCGCCTCGTAAAGCATAATTTTATAAAGGCAAAATTGGCGCGGCCTAAGTAAGTAAGATCGCGCGAAAGCAAAAGTTTCAAATTGACTTTCTCCGTTGGCGCGAGTTCGAAAGCACGCCAAACAAAACAAAAAGTCCTAGTTTCGATTCTCAAAAAGAGTCTGATTCATATCGGAAGCTAATTGTAACTTTCGACAAGATCTGCATAATAAAGGAGCCATTTCTACGAAAGGCAAAGCCAACTGAAGGCGCGTAATAAAAACTCATAATTGATTTGGAAAAACAAGGCCGAACGCAGTTATTTCGAAACTATCGCGCCGGTAAAAGTTCTGTCCCACGCGTGTCAATTCACTTGTGGTCTGTATGCGTAATATTTCAACGGCCACCAGCCTCGTAAATATCTCGAGTTTCTTGAGTGAAAATAGGAGAAAGGGCAAACAAAAAGTGACAGCTGGTGCGGAGATCAAATAAGAAACCATTGCAGATAGATTTGCACTTATTATTAGCTTCCTCAAATTTATTTTATTAGTGCGACTAAATTATTATTAAAACTGCATTTATTTTTACATTTAATTGCATTCTAAAATTTCACGACTAATAATTTGTTTGATCGGTCAGTTATATTTTTAATTATAATTCATTGTAGAATTTTCATAATTTATTTCTTATATACGCATGAAAAAAAGAAATATTATATGGCACTGAGATATACAAGTAATAGATGAAAATGTCTAGTTGACGTATAAAAGCGGACTCAAAGCAGTTTATCGAGCCGAATCTATATACTATAGACCAGTGAGTTGAGCTGTCACATAAAAAAATTTAATTTTTTTTTCTTTCATTATCTGTTTTCTATATGTCATTTCCGTCAAATCATATTCTACAGAGAAATCAATAAGTGAACTCGACAGTGGCAATTGCTATCCCTTACGTCAGAATCAACAAGCGATATAAATTTCCCTTGCGATAAAAAGATTTTTACTCAAATTATCCTAACAAACGAAAATAGATCTTTTTCACTAGATACATGTTTTTTTCAAAAACTTGTTTGTAAAATATATCAAGCTATACTCAAATGAACGAGTAAATAGCTGTATTATATATCAGTTTTTTAAAATAGCTCCTACATAATGTATGATTATCTCCAAATGGTGTAGGCCTTTTTATTTCGCATGTACACGAAACAAAAAGGAAACAAGTTTCGTTAAAACTTTAACCATTTTTCGCTGCACGTTTACCTTTCTCGACATGCTGCAGATAGGAGTTGAGAAACTGCACTATTTGAATGAATAAATATGTGCAAGAACAGGTGATATTATCATGGATACGTACATATAGAGGAAAATATTCTGCAACTGAGAGATATTTCGAGTTAATTTTTTAACAGAAACGTACGAGTATAGCCAGAATGCTTTATTAGTTACATTACAATTGTATACTATTTATTAAATTCAAGAATTATTTAAGGAATATGTATTATATAGTTTGTACAGGTAAATAAATAACGCATTCCAAACAATCAGTATCCGTCAAAAGAATTAACAGATAATTGAAATTACTATTCTCAAAAGCTTCATTCATAAACCATTAAGCTTTTAGTTGATGCTGCTCATAAATCCGCTTTAATGAATATCTATATATCTATACATCACAATTGCCGTAAGCACAGTGTCCGATTACCCTTAAATACCGTTATTAAGGTCTTTCTACAGTTACATGTAAGAATATATTCGACCGTGCCAGTTATTCCTTTCTTAAAGATCTACTTTTCTCAGTGAACAAGGAACTTACAAAATATTTGATCGCTGCTCAAAGATTAAAAAATAATCTCTATAGCACGAGCTCAAAAAAGATTTTGTAGGTAAAATAGATATAGGAATTGCGAAGAGAAGCTTTTGAAAAAGGATTAAAATGGCAATGGGTAAATAATTTTTGCCTAACCTATTCCGTATGTTTTGCATCGTTGTGTAAATTTCTTATTTTTTTTTGTGAGTCGTGCAAAATCGAATCTACCGATCAAAATAACTATTTTCGCCTATACACACGCGTTATTATAGAATAAGCCTGAGATAATGCGGTGCCAGGTTTTTCACGGACGTTTCGCCTCGTTAATAATGCACACACACATGCGCCGGGCGATGAAAGAGCGACGAAAGCGCTCCGCGATCTGCTTTGATAAATGGATTATTATCATTGGGCCAACGGTTGTTTTTACTCGACACAATTATATATACGAGTCCGTAACGACACGTGCATGTATTCTTGCGCATCCAAAGCTATATAAGTCATTCTAATTTACTTTTAATGCTTTTTTCGGTATTATGTTCGGAGATTTCGTGATACTCTGTAGTAATGTTATTCTTTTCATAATTTTGTTACGGTATTTTCGTTTCCTTCTCTCCTTAAATCTATGATTAATACTTTTGTCTTTGGAGTACTTTCTACCTTTATTACCGATATTTTTAGTTTCTTTTTGTTCAATTGTGTCGTTATTATAATACTATATAAAGTAAAATCGGTCCTGGTAAGATAATTACAAGTCATTAATACTGTTTTGAAATTTTGTTATTTATTTTTGACTACTATTTCCCAACACTTTTGGTGATTTTCAAGTTCTTCTTTGTATTTACCTATTTGCAAATGTCTAAAACAGTGTCTTTCTCCAACGAGGATTTTTACTTTTATTCCAACGTCGACATGGTATTATATGTTAGAAACTTTTTTTATACCGTAACTAAACGCATGTTCCGTAATGTAAGTCCACTCTCGTTCGTTTTCCCCTTGTCTTGTAAGGAAACACATTATTTCTGTCGCATGTTCTCATGTGCTTTCGAATTTTTAAAAAAGAATCTTGTAAACGCATCTCGGTAAACTTTTTATCATTACCTGATTTTTATCTTTTCTTTAATAAATTTCCTGTACAAAATGTTATTGCAGCCAACTTTGATGTATGTCACACAGTAATTCATAATAATGTCAAGATATTAAGAAAAGTCTCTTTTTTTATCATTAACATGCATAGGATATATCATTTGAAATTATTATCCGAGTTTAAATGCTTTTATTCGAGAAACTCGGCGCAGCGCGGCGATTATTATTTAACTGAGCTACTTTTTCGCGTTGGCTGCCTGGCGTCATCATTTTCTACATCTATCAATGCAACAGAGGCATAATTTACCTTATTTCTAATGCATAACCAACGCTTGACCAACGCTGGACCGGCGTTGGAAAGTTTTCTATTCCAAGAAACGTCATGACCTCAAGACTGGATTAAAAACAAGTCCACGCAGAGCTGCACAGCGTGAAATCTTATATGTACTACGCTTTAAATCGATCTCATCTTTCAAAACGCGATAACTAAGTAGTCTAGAAAATAGTTTCTAAATAAGACATGCCAATGATTGAAGTAAAAACAGGTTTTACAAGCCACGAGTAAATTATGATTGTTTTGACGCTAGCCAATATATCACCGATCTCGATCCATAAAATTATTTTGAAATGTTATTTTTAGGAAATCCGAGACTCGCGCAGGTGCGGAGCAAGCACAAAGTGCACGTGGAAAAATAGAAAGGCGAAAAGTGGGTCAAAGGTGCGTCTGCATCAGCTGCACGTATACGCACGTATATAAGCGCGTCATCGCTGGTAGGGACCGAAAGAGAAGATAAGCTGCGTATACGCCTTGTACTACCAGTGCGCATACACAACTATACAAAGAGCACCTAGTTGACCGAGAGCGTACGCGGAGCCCCGCGTGTAACGGTATTTGTTTTGCTCTACACTGGGACCTGGACTGGGACAATGGCGCGCGCACATGGATTCGGTACCGATGTGTGCACATCGATTTCCTTCTTATGCCTCGACCTGCAGACGGTCTAAGTGCAGTGTGTATGCACGCAAGTGAGGAGAGCGAGGCGAGCGCGAAACCCTTTACCCATTCAAACCCGCCATTTACCCATTCAAATTAACGATCTTGAACTCGTTCGGAGCCGCGGAAGCTTCAGCTGCAGTCTCTACTCCAGCCGTCGCACGCGCCCCGTAAGCTCCGTTCCGTCTTTTCCTTCTTTCTCACTGCCCGGGATGTTATAATGGCATCAGCTAAACGATGATAGGGGAGAAAGTGGTCGGAAATTTTAGATTCACTGTTTTCCTTGTACAGTGCAGACTAGTTTTGCGTATGTGCGGCGTCTAGTGTGTATAGCGCTTAGCGGAGACGTGGATGCTCTCGCGACTTTGACGAGATGAGAGGATCGACGATTAGAATTTCAGATTTACGCGGAATCGGTTATATGCATGTATACACTTAGAGGTGAAGAGTTTTGCTTTGCAAAATATCTCGAGTGACTTGGCGTGTTTGATAAATGACCGTATGACCGTTGGACAATTACAAATGTTTAAATTATATAATAACAAATGATTCGCGTTCAAAATGGTAATTATCTGTAAATTATTGTGGCGTGATGTTCATATATTATACTTATCGTGCAATTATTTAAGGGGAATGTAAGGAGCTTTAATTTGTCCAAATAGTGATATTATTTGAATTTTAATAGTTGCGTGCTATCTGAAAAAGTGATTGCACTTAAACTCATGTTGCGGGTGTACTTAAAAGTTATTTCTTCGAAACTTGGAATTTATTCGCAAAATGTTTTTTAAACATTGGTATTATTATTACATTTTTATATCTAAATATTAAGAATAAATTTCGCACGCGAGGTAAATGTAAATTTATTTTGATCAGTTAATAATCCTTATATATGGTTACCTAGGACATATCTGTATTTCAAATGTTCTTCTTTCTCTTTTATAGAATTAGCATTTCTGAGTTCATTAGCTTTATCCAGCGGTTTAACTTTTCTTCTCATAATTTAGCTGCTTTACCTAAAATCTTTTCGAGTACAAACAGCTGCTTTTTATGTATTTGAAAATCGTTTCTTTCTTGCTTCTGAATAATACAATTTGTTTATATTTTTTTGTAATTGAATTTCTTTTTGAAGTTTATCAATAGTTTTGCATACTTTCATATTATTATTATTATTAAAGTAATTGTTTGCAAAGATGTTAAATTTATTACAAAAGCAATTTAACTTTTAAATGAGAGTGATTGCACTTGTAACACTTTACTGTAAATGTTGAATCTAGTTCTGACAGATAAATGCAGCTCGAAGATCATTGAATCGATCGAGTATCGAATTTAATAGAGCAAAGATTGATTTATTTAAGGGGAATAGGGATAAAAGTGTCTGTCATTGTACTTTCTATGCACATAAAATTCAGAATTTAATAGCTTTTCAAAGTGATTGCGCGCTAGCTATTATAACTTTTTTCCCGTTAAAAAGTGGCGTAACAGTTTCGAGTTCCATCCGCGACTGTAAATAGTCCACCTACGCGACATTACGGCTAAATTATGCTCGCGGGACCTAACAAGAGCACGGGAGCGTATAGATTTCGGTCATACAGGCGAGGCGAGCGACAAAGAGTGCAGCAGGTCGAGAGGCAGAGCGAGAAAAAAAAAGCCGGAAGCAGGAAACGAGAAGAAGCTTACTTACAAGGAGTTTACGTGACACGTTCCGCAACGGGGGCCTATGGAAGTGTACCTGCACCTAGTGCACACTTTCGCGCGCGACACGCACACGCACAATCGCTCGCGGAAGTCCGAAAAATCGTACTCTCGTGTTTTTTTTTCTTTCCTCGTTCGAAATCTCTTTCCTTCTATCTTTACTGCGCGCGACGCGTCGAATATGTAGGTTAGAGAGAGAGAGAGAGAGAGAGAGAGAGAGAGAATCGAGGATACAGCAGCAACGGGCGACGGAGAAAGGTGACATAGAGAGTAGAGCGGCGCTGGCGTGTGCGTCAGCCACGCGTGGGTGATGGATCGTACGAGATAAGACGCAGGAACAAAGGATAAGCTGGATCGCGTGGCGCTCGGTACATGCGTGCAGCAGGAAATTCGGCGGAGATTCAACGGAGATGCCGGCTCTCTATATAGAGTGTATAGTAGTTGGATGCGTATCTGCATGCGTATTTACGCTGTAGATTTTCGCATCTATTAACTAGTAGCCCCGACAAAAGTATCGCATTCTCAGTATCTTGATACATGTATAAGCCATCAGTCGCATCCTGTATTTCGAATTGCTACTGAATGAAGATGTTGATTCTCCGTTAGGAGCGTATACTCTATTCAGGTTCAATTTTGTACGAGGTCGTATGTTCCATTTAGGAACGGTTTGTCGCCTCATTTGAATTTCCTATTATGAAAACGGTTAGAAAGTTTCAGCTGATCCGAATCATTGGAATAAAAAATTTTCGTGTTTTATTGCCAATCGTTATAGCTTAACCCATTAACGACCAATACCCCGAATTTTCAATATCATTTTCAAGGCTTTTTTTCAACTAAAAAAAAAGGTTTGAAAAAATTTTAAAAAGATCTTATCCGATGTATTTTGAGCTGGTCTTTCCTATGGTGATACTGATTTTTTGTTAAAATACTCCTGCAAAAAAATATGGCGTGTTTTTCACGAAAAAAAGTTAAAAAATTTGGATATTTTCAACTTTGAAAAAGCCTTGAAAAAGTTGTTGAAAATTCGGGGTCTTGGTCGTTAATGGGTTAATCAAGTCGAGCATGTATCTTAACCCTTAACTGACACACGTCAAAATAATAACATAAATGGCACATGGGGTATTTCAGACCCCCCAGTGGGAAAAAATGTTTATAACTTTTTTATTTATTAATATTTTCATTTGCAATTTTTTTACAAGTACCTTAAGCTCTCTATTAAAGGGTGTTTTAGTTCATAAGATTCAAAATTATTGTTTAGATATTGAAAAAAATCGAAATTTGTTTAAACACTGAAAATCTATCTCTTTTACTAAAAAATTCATAACTTTTTGAAATTTGAATATTTTCCGATGAAATTTTAATGGCTAACTCGTGAAACTATAACCTTTAGGATAAAATTAGTTTTAAATACCAATTTTTCAAAACAGGTATTTATTTGAAAAAAAAAACTGATGAAAAAAGGATGGAATAAATGAAACAAGCATGCTGGTTATTTATGGCACCACAAAGCAAACAGTGGCGCGTAACTTTGAAAAATTTTCGGTCAAAAACACTCTGGGG
>UELV01081858.1:0-14579 GCA_900490015.1 Megastigmus stigmatizans
GTGTGTGTGCGTGTGTGCGCGTATGTGTGTGTTTGTGTTCGCGGTTGTTAGAGGAAGGAAAACAAATTCATAACGGAATAAAGTTTTATTAATATGAACAAAATATGTATTTAGAACGAGAGAGAATGAAGAGTGATTTGGTATCAAGAAGTGACTAAAAAAGAAAGAAAAAAATCGTGTTTTAGAATTTTGGCGTTTAAAACGAGACGAGTGAAGGCACGTTTTGGATTGGCTGTGACAGATGTTTAATTTTAGACGTTCAACAAAACAAAAATGTTTTAATTATTTTTAGCCAAATTGAAAAAAATGACTAATTCAATTATTATTGAAATTAAATTTCATGTACAGATATACATACAGATTGTCTTCGTATGGAAATTTTATTCTTTAGTGCGTTTCTGATGTTTTTATTATTGATTCGTGCCAGTGTGTGGTCTCGCAAATTCGTATCTTGACGACTGGCGCCTTTTTCTGGTAAAAAAAAAAACAAAAAACTACGGTGCTCGACCGAGTGAAAACGCGTGAGTGTTGTGTGCTTCGAGAACGAAAAAAGAATTGTATTCTCGTCGAGCACCGATTTTAGCTACAAAACAAATGAATAAATAAAAGATAAAGTAACCGAAAAATTTTATACTTGGGAAATTAGAAGAGCAAAATACAAGTATATCGGCCAACATCTGATGCACCAGGAGATTGACAATTGTACATATACTTAAAATTACAAAGAAAATCGAAGGCAAAATAAGAGTCAAAGTATTTTCGCGTTCTTTACTGTATTTAGACGTTAACCGCGTAGTTCTCAGATAGCGATTGCACGTGCGCGTCTGCAGAATGAATAAAATAAAACCGTTTATTTACAGTAAAAACTTGCCTGTATTATTTCGTCTTATTTACATTTTTTAAGTTACCTTTTATCACAAAGTATCATTATATTTAAGTGGAATATATTATTTATACAATTCTATATTCCACTTTCTTTCAAACTATTTATGTTAAATTTTTTAATGAAGTGAAATTCTTTATACTGGATGCGTTCTTAAGTAACTCCGTTGCATTTTGCAGCAAATTCTTTGTTCCTTTGGTATCGTCGGCATTTTGAAACTGTACCAATATTACTAGATATGTCGTGACTGAGCCCACAATCTAAAATAATACAAAATTTATTTATTTTATTTCGCTAAAATAATTTACTGTAGTTTCTGCGTACATGTATCATATATTTTAATCTGAAGTATTTTGATCAGTATTAAAATTAATTTTAATAAATGTCCGCTGAAGTAAATCTTGATATACGTGAATGAAAAAAACAGTGATTACCGAAGTGACCAAACCCCTATCCAGAAAGAAAAGTCCGCAGGCGGTAAATTCAACTGGTCTCTGCAGCAATTGGATGGAAAAGATTTCCAGTTGTTTCTTCGCTTCTGGATTCCAGTTACCAGCTAACGCTTGACTGACCAATGCTCCCGTTGTTCTGGCCTTCTCACCGACATTCCATTATCGTGCATGAAAAATAATGTATCTTTAATTATATATATTACGCACTATTTTAATACACTTGAAATATTTGTATTAAAAAAGTAATGTTGCGCCTGCACATTTGATTCGGCTGACTTGAATTTATACCTTGACGGCGACCATATAGCACGGCTGAACGAACAGTAGCAGCCTGTAAACGTGGAAAATAATCCAGAAGATCTGTATACTGAGGACGTACCAGCTGCTACTATTGGTGCTGTATATCTCGTTGTACAAGAAGTAGGGTGTTATTATTAGGTGTATCAAGCAACTGATCGTACCGATGAGTATAGTGCCGCCGTAAGCTTTGTTGATGTGAATAACACTGTCGCAGAGTATACCGTGTAGCGTTATTAACTGATCGATCGCTTCGGATGCACCGCCGTTACCTGAATAAACGGTTGTTTTTTTTTTGTTTTTTTTTTGTTTTTTTTTTTATGACGATAGCTTACTTTGACGAATAAGTTTCTTTTTTAATTAGAATTTTTCTTTTTACGATACAAATGATATTTTTTGAAAAATAATACAGATTTACCATCGCTGGAGACTATCGAGTCCGCAACCTTATTTGCCCGACGCAGTCGAGTGTGTCCGATATCGGATGAGACGAACGAGACACTTTGAGCTAGGTCCGCCCTTCGCGAATCATGAGCAGCTTGGGCGAAAAAAATCACGATGAAAACCTGACACCTCAATATTACGCAAACGTTACAGATAAATAATTATACAGGTGCCCTTGGTACAGAATCAGCTTTACGAAAATGCGAAGATTCATAAGAAAAACTTATAAATTTAAAACAAAGAGTGCAGTATATATTGAGAGCTCGATAATCCAAATTACCCAGTCCCATATCCTTGCGAAAATACTCGATTATGTGATTGGCCCTGGTGAGGTTCTCAATGGTCTTGTTCAGCTTGAGGAACCTCTCGCCCACGTTGAAGAGCACCAGGGCGTACTGCATCTCGAAGGTCATTATCACGATGTACATGAAGTACAAGGGACAGTAGTTTATCGGTCCCTTGTCGTTGAAGCCCTTGGCGTTCTTGTTGACCGACGACATGGCCCAAGAGATATAATCGACGGTCGAAATTATCATGAGGTACACGAATGTCAACGAGATCACGACGATCGACAGTTTGCGCAGATTCTTCGATGTCAGTATGCCGAGCTTCTCGTCCACCTGTTCGCGATACAACGAAAACGATCATCTCGTTTCTAAAATCGTTCCTAACGAATGCAATATGTTCGTTATTAATAAGAGCTATATAGTAAAATGTAATTTGTGGATTATTTATAGCTATACTATAAATTTAATTAAATTTTTTGGGTGATAAAATTCGTTTTTTTATAATAGTTCAATGCTGCTGTACTCGCATCGAAACCGGTTTTACTGGTATTCAATTATAAAAACGCGCAACGATCGTACGAGTTTTAAAAAAAAAATTACTCTTTAAATAAGCGAACCCTGTAAAACAGCAATAAATACATTGCTTCACACGTGAAAAAAAAAAAAAGGTAAAAGATCGAAGGCCGGCAATGAAAATTAGCATATAAATTGAATCAAATGGGTGTATCACGTGAATGCAGGAAATCGATATGATTTTCGAACTGTAATGGGAAAATGGTCCATTACGTCGACGATGTTGTTGATGGCGGCGGCAACGTGACGCCAACGAAAGGGCGAGCCGAGAATGGCAGCCGCGACGACACTGATCACCGCGAGTACATCCGTGCAGGTGACCGTTATCGCCGTCTCCGAGGACAGCCTCGTGCTGTTCTGCCAGCCGTCCCTCAAGTCCCTGTACAAGCCGTAACATTGTGCCCCGATGTACGCCAGAAGCACTAGGAACCTAATAAATTTTGACATTAAATATATATATATATAACCATATTACTTTTCTTTTTGTACATGCACTTTACATACCCGTAAGCTGTCTGCGTGAGCTCGAGGTTGCCGATATACTTTCCCGACTTGTCTCGGGTGAATTTCACGGGCAGCAGACCGCAGACTTTGCTCAGGTGGTAAATCGGCGTGAGGGTGTAGAAGACGTCCGATTTTATCCTCTCGACTTTGGAACCGTCCGTCTCGCTCCTCTGCCGTGGAATCTTTTCTGTGGACCGCAATTCGTAAAGCGTGATCATTACAAGGCTATTAAAGCGTGAAAATGCATATAACAGTTCTTACTTTCTTGCGGGCCATCGTTCCACGCCTCCATTTCTTCAAAGGAAATATTGTTGTTTTCGCTTATACTGGAATGCTGCAATAACAAGGTGAAATTGCACTCGCGGGGGCTGACGATGAGAGGCGACTGTGTTATGGAACGCCGCGGAGAACAGTTATTAACTAAACAAACCAACTATTTGACGACTAGTCTTTAATTCATTCATAATTCACTGGACTCTATGTACACGATAAATCCTGTTGTTCGCGATTCTCTAGTTTACACTTCTTTATCAGATCTAGTTTGTTTGCGCAGTCGATTTAATTTTTTTATTTAAATCGTCGATTTTTCGCTCGCTTGAAGTGAATATAGAGATTTAATAATGTTGCAATTCAAAAATACTTATGTGCGAATCAATGATAATATATTTTCCTTGTATGTAAAGAATGTATATAGCTGTATATGTATATATGCTATGGATATAGGGTTGATTCAGCATTACGTGAGTGTCAGCTCACAGCTGTTATTACACGAGGAATTATTAACGAACTCTAGGCGACAATAACGAGTTTAAAATCACAGAGAACTGACTGACGAGACTGACATTCTATTCGCTGTTATGTCGTTATTAGTGCACCCTAGAATTTACTTGGCAAGAAGCTACATATATGACAATTCATAAAGTTTATTACTTATATCATTTTTTTTTATATTGAGATATGTATTTTTTACAGTCTTAATAATTCTTTGTATACGTATACGGATACTTCTTATTCGTTTTTAAAGAATATAATCATGAATTTTTTTCAAATCTTTTCATATATTATTTGAGATTCAAAATTATTTTTTAACAAATAAAAGTTCTGTTTTTTTTTAAATCCACGTTCTATCAAAATACCATGTTCTCAACATTTTAAAGGTACCATAATAACGTTTTTTTAATTTAGCGCGCCATCTACGGTTCTCAATTCATCGTATCATTCGTATCGTATATTCGTATATCTTTACTGTCCGTTCCTACGTCTTATAGTAGCATTTATGTGGACTAACCGAAGGAATGGTAAAATAAGGGTCGAAATCGAAACACCCCTTTAGGGCATTTAACGTTTAAAAGTTCAACCGACGCCGCGGAAGATTTTTCTCAACGACCTTGTGCGTTTGTTTACAGTTTTCGATGAGTTAATAATAATTTTATTTGTTTTGTGTGTGTGATTTAAATATCTATAATATGAAAAGGAAAAGGAACGTAATGTAGTCAATAATTAAGAAAGTATAAAAAAAAATAGTCGATTTAAATAAAGTAAGACGGACATTGCACACAGTGAGACTGATATATCCTTTCGAAAAATGTCTGATTTGATTGATTTCAATAGTCCGAGTTCAAACAATGCTGGTTCGTTGCTTGCATCACCTCTGATTCCAGCTCCCAAAGTAAGCAATGGATCCAACTCGAACGAGGCTGGTCCTCAGTTTTACGGAAATGGCAAACGCCACAGTATGGAAAACAATCCATTCGATATGGTAATGAATAGAGTAATACAATACGAAATTAATAAAGAAGATCCATTTGAGAAAGTCATAGAGAAAGCTATGACATTCAGCGACAGACTATCCATAGGATCGAAAGATGATTGTATTCCAAGACAAAGAAGACAATCGGATATTTTCAAGATGAACAAAACAATGGATGAGACTGAAACCAAGTTAGATTTGTCAATGAATGAAAAGAAAAATATACTAGTCCAAGGTGAAAACGACCTGAGTATTATAACAGACTTAAATAATACCAATCTTATTGGTGATAATATTGATAGTGGACAAGCTGTAAGAATATGGAATTGTGATAATAAACTTGTTCCCGAGATAAAGCTCTCTTTGCCAGATTCTAGTAATGATCTATCTATTCTCAATAATTCAGCTATGAATGACTCACTGTTGGATGATGATTATAAAAATCCAAATGAAGTTAATGATTTTCGAGTGGACTTCAATGTGCGTCCTAGATCTATGTCACAAAGTAATTTTATATCCCCGTTATCACCACAGACAAAAAATAGGCGATCTTTGTCAGTCACTGATATGTTGAAGAACAGTAATTTTAAAGATGACAATACAGTTAACAGTGTTCAATCGAGTATATTTGAAGACCCATTAAATAATGCATTTAGAAGAACATATCTAAGAAATAACTCTAATTCGATTTCTAATTACTCAAATAATCAATTTGATTTATTTATGAATAAACAGAAATCGGAAAGACTGAACAGTGATAGTTCTGTTTTTTCTGGGCTGTCAAACATTTCGGCCATTCAAACAGATTCTTTGACGAAAATGAAGCATGAAAGGCTTTGCAGTGAAAACTCTGTTTCCTCTGGCATTTCTAATTTGTCATTAATTCCAACCAATAATAATAATATGTCCACCAATCAATCAACTGGTGATTCATCCGCGTTTACAAATGACACTGTGAATAAGGGATTTATTGCTAGCAGATTGCAATTAAGCTCAACAGATTCCACTAGTACAGCAAAAACTCCAATAAATTCAGTTGACAATTCTGATTTGATTAAGAAATTTTTTGAAATCAAAACAAGGATGTCAACAAGTCAAATAGAACGACCAAAAAGTGAAGATGTGAAGGAATCACTTAATAAAGAAAGTAACTCTATATTAAAATTGAATATTTCACCAAAAACAGATTACTTGATGAAAGCTGAGGAAAAACTTATTGATGTTGATAATAGTTCCAATCTTTTTGTTGTAAGTTAGAACATTAATTTATTTTAATTAATTATAGCAAAAATAAAAATATTTAGACATAAAACTTAAACTTGTTTTAGAATCAAACTGGTGTAAATGAAATTATTGTTCATGAAGCCAAAGCGCTTGCTGAGATGTTTGAAAAAATGGCAACTACTAAAGAGTCTAATTGTAAGTATAAAAATATATTTTATAAAATTTGGCACTATATAATAAACTTCTTTTAAACTTATTTTAAAAAATATTGCATTACATAATTTTTCGACAGCTTCAGAAGATGATTTACTATTATCAAAAACTCAAATGACTTTTGATGACTTACCTCCCTCAGATGAAGAAAATGTAGATAATTTAATCGAGTTACCTCCTTCACCTTTAAAAGAATCACTAAAAGAAGCTAACCCTGCTAATGAAGTACAAGCTGAACCAAAAGTAGTGTCCCCAAAAGAAAATATTAAAGCTTTGGAGAATGAATTTGTTGAGCGAAAGGATTCTGATAAAAAAGCTGCAACAGCTACTTTATTGTTGGATTTGGAGAAGTTAATCAAAGAAGACAATAATCCAAACGCTTGTAAAGTTTTAAATGACTTACAAAAATTATTAGGAGTTAAATGTGATAATAATACTGAAATTTTACAAATGTGTTTACAAAATTCTAACAATCTTAAAAATAATAAGACATCTGATCATGATCAATCAATCATGATCAAAAATATACCAGATGATAATCATGAATTAAAAGAACACACTTCAAGTGAAATAAAAGAAAGTGAAGAATCTAGCTCAGACAACAATATTTCGGATTTCAGTAATAAGTCAAGGGAGATAAATGATGAAAAGGCAAAGCAAGAAAATGAATCTCAGAATATTAAAGAGTCAATAGAAAGTAAAGAAAAATCAGATGAATCATCTGAAAATCAAAAACTCGCTGTAAATCTATTGCACACTTTAAATAAAATAGTAAATGAAAAAAATGAGGATTCCGCTGTAAATATTTTACGAAGTTTAAGCACGGTACTGAATATGGCTACTGAGTTGCGAACGAAAAATAAAGAAAAACAAAATTTGGAATCAAAAGAACATGACTCGAATTCTACAAAAACAAAACGTCTAAATCTTTCAACAAATTCAATTCACAAATCACCAAGTCCAAGAAGTCTCATTGCAAATTCTAAGGTATTTTTAATGATAATTTTACTATTTACTTTGTGTATGCATACCTTATTGATTAATACAATACGATTTTTTTTAGAATAAATCATTTGATAGTACACCACATCGCAAAAGTATGATATTAAATTCATCGCACAGTAACCATAATAACTTGTTAGATGTTTCGTATGCTAAAGATAAGACAAAATCTCATCTATTAAATGTAAAGAAGCGTTTTCCAAGTGATCCAGTACTCACAAACTCTATCGCAGAGAAGAAGAAACAGAAAAGCCCTGGTAAACTGGAAAAACACTCTAGTCTAACGACAAGTATAATCATTTTTTCTGTTTTAATTTTTCTATCATTGATTGTATATACTATCTTCTAATCATTTATTATTTAAAGACAAAACTTCAGTTGAGCCAGTAATATCGAGATTCAAGAAAAAGATAAATTCCGAAATCGTTTTGAAAAAAGGTCCTCTTAAGGCTGTGATTCCTGTCGGTAGTATGCAAAAACGAGGTATGTACATAATAAAACTGAACGAAATTCACTTGTCAATCATTCTTAATTATAACTATCTTGCTTTCAAGGCTCAATTAGTCAGAAATTATCTAATTGCAATGCAGCTGATACTCCTCCAAAAGTCACTGTTTCAACACTCACGTCGAGCATCGTAAGCAGCACACCAAATACAAATGGTGATTGTAAAAATTCCAAGTCGAAGCCAAAGGCCTCATCAACTCCAAATGGTGGGGATTTGCGATCACAGTACCCCAAAACTCCAACGCAACAGAACACTAAAAATACGATGGCATATAATACATCTCCTGTATCGTTCAATTCCAGTTCCAGAGGACGAATCAGCATCACTAGAAGAAGTACCACAAGGTAGTTCGTTATTATTATCATTATAAGTGATTTTTGCAAGATTTCTGTTGAGATGTAATTTTTATTTAATATTGTAAATGATTTTTCAATATAAATAATAAATTCTTAATAGCAGGATGGAGCGAACCATGTCACCACAGAAGATGCCGATGACACCAGTGAAGAATTCTGAAAACGGCGTTGACTCCAGACTCCCAAGATATTCACCGAGACCCGTGCGAGTCCGAAATTATTCTATGAACGATCTAAAGACTGCCAAAACACCGCAAAACAATAGTTTAGTGCCAAAAGTTTCCTCGGAAAAAAGGCATCAACGCCACTCGGTCTTAAGCCCACTTAGAAACAGCAACAAACTTGTCAGCAAAGGACAGCCTATTAGTCTGGTGAATAACATTAATTATTAGGCGAATTATCTGCTTTTTGTACTCTTGTTTAAAGGACCCTTTTATTAATGTTGTGTCGATTTTAATATGCAGGTGTCAAGACTAGGAAAGTCCAGAAATATCCAAACGGGCCCGGAGAAAGAAAATTACGCATAGCTAAGCGTACGAACCATCCTTAAATCAAAAGAAATCAACGTTATACCTTTTTTAACAAAAAGATCAAATTATTTTTATGTACTTATAAGTCGATTTTTTGTATGCTTTTTTATACTGAAGATAACTGTTTTAATATAAAATGTTCTTTACAAATAAAAATAATTTTTACATAATACAGTGAATAACTTTTGCTCCAGATCTTTTAAGAAAAAGTAACAATCGGAAAAGCATTATTTTTTTCCTATAAATAGAACTTGTACAGAACCATTGTTTTAAGAACTTTAAAGCGCAAAAGCAGCCTTTATCTGAATCTGCAAAATTAAGATTACAATCAGTCCTTCGAAGTATCGCGATAAAGCAACAAAGACCTCGACTCGATTATCAAGCATGCTAATCTCCAAAGTATATATACATATATGTATGCAACAAAAGACAGCGTTGCAAAGTTTCGGGGGAATTAAGAATTTCCGATTCGTTTAGCACGTATTAAGCTTGGCGGGTCAGTGGTCACAAATTGCGTAGAATGTATATAAGCTCCAGGAGCGGAGAGGCATTCGCGACGAGGCGATCGAAAAAGGTGTAGGGACAGCGAGAGAAAGAGAAGAGGAGAGAAAAATCGAGCGAAAGAAAAAAGTAAGTGCGCGGTATATAAACGAGTAGTCGCGCGTGGCACCGGCGGCGGCCGCAGACGTCACACACAGTGAGCGCCCGAGCGCGCGCCGAGCGATAAAAGCGCGGAGCGGAGAGACAGAGATGGGGGATGATGTGCGCGCCGGAGCTCCGGGCGGCCACGTATTCTGACGAGACGAATGAGATGATCGAATTGCTGTGACTGTCATGTATTTGCACCGTTGATTCAGGATTTCAGGAATCAAGATTCTCGATACACTCCAGCGTGCATAGATACCCCGTTGTTGGAAGACTTTTTCATATTTTTATTCCATTACAATATTTCACAGCAGTGTTTTTTCTTATTTAATATTCAGAATATGATTTTCATGTAATTGCATGCTATTAAGAACAATATTCATATAGGTAAGTAATGAATTATATGCAGAGAAATGATATACACATAGAAGAAAAGAATACGTTGGAACTTTAAACAGAGCTTAGCGGAAATTAGACAAGCGTCTGATGGAAATGCTAATAAGCATATACATTGCACGACGAACCGTCTCATACTGTAATTTGATAAGGTGACTAACCCGTTATCTTAAACAGTCCAAAGTTCACTTTCTATTACGAGAGACATTTTTTAAATATTTCAGTACGTGCTCATTACTGATGCAAATGCTATTTAAGCTTCTAAGTTCAAAAATATAAATTTTTATAGATTAAATAATAAAATTTATCGAATGAGAATTTTGGAAAAGCAGTAAAATCATTAAATAGGATTGCATGAGTTTTTAAAATGCTATACCGGTCCTAAAATGTAATATAAATTAATATATAAATAGTACTTAGAGATAAAACTTTCTTACGTAGGTTGTTTAGTTATATTCTTAGGATACTTAGTTACATTAATCCTATACGACCGTGTCTTTTCTCACTGGCAACGCTTGTCCCGTGCATACATTATATTCCTATAATATCTGCAGTCTTAATCAGTTATAGGGATCAAGACTTTTTACCGTTGCAAAAAAGTTAGAATGTAGGAATGATGCGGACTTAAATATAGAAATGGATTTAAAAAATATAATAAATTAAGCCATCGTGTCTATAATAATAGTACAAAAGAATCGACAACTTATTAATATGCATCTAGATTTCGTGTAAATTGTAAGTATCCATTTCTTGTCATACACGCTGCATTTTCGATCAAAAACGTAACATTATAATCTCTGGTCGCTCCAATATAATCCTGACAAAAATCGTTGCTCTCGCCGTTGCCGGTTGCGCCCTTGGCGACCGCCTCAGCCGCCTGACGGCCGAACGATATACCGCCAGAATTCAAATGGTCACCTGACACCTCATTCTGACAGTCAGCCAACAGACAGTCCCCCGAATATAATATAGTGCACCGAGCAGACCGAGTCAGCATCTGATGTGGACACACATGCGTTCTTTCCCCTGAAGCTCCGGTAAATTTTCGCAATATATACCCACACAGAGAGAGAGAGAGAGCTAGAGAGAGAGAGAGAGAGAGAGAGCGATGACACACAGCTAAGCCAGCTTGATCGAAGCGCAAGTGCAAGCAGGACATAGAGATACAGCAGAAAAACAGCGAGGGGAAGCGATATAACGGAGGGGGACAGCGGCAGCAGCAGCATTTCACCTTCGACGAACTCGCGCACGGAGAGCTGCTCTCTCGCTCTCCGCCGCGACTCGGCCCGTAGTCCGCCTGCTCCTATATACAACACCAGGCAGCATCGTTTCAGTTTCGCGCCGGGCGCCGCAACGTCTGGTCGGTCGTCCGTTCGCTCTCTCTCTCTCCTACTCGTAGCCCATCATCATCGTCCGTCCGAATCTCCGCAAAACAAAAAGAGATAGAGAAGCTCTCGGCGCGGTTGCACGAGCGCGCCTGCATCGCACTCGTTCCATTATCGGGCGAAAACACTGTGCAGCTCCGGAGGAAGGAGAATAAGAAGAAGATCGACGGAGACGAGAAACGTGAGAGTATATTAAACTTCGCAGGAAAGAGGGACCGCGTGTGCGTGAGCGGCGCTCTCTCTCTCTCTCTCTCTGTCTCTCCCGAACTCTACACACTCTACAGGGCAGCAACTATCCGGGGCCGCTTTTCCGCACACGCAGAGACAGGCCACGAGTCGACGCAAGGCAAGTATAATGCACGCACGCTCTTATAGTAACGTAGGATAGTGATAAGCTGTAAGGTGTAGTTGCATGCGATCTGCATTGAGAATCGTGTCCCACCTGCGCGTTATATACACGCGAAAAGTGTGCAGCTGCATGCGTATATATGAGTTTGGTATATAGGTAGTCGGTCGGTCGGGTCTCCATTCGTGTCGCGCGCGCGCCGCGGTCGCCAGTCGCTTATACTTACTTTCGTATAGCACACACGGCAAGTACCATCGAACGCGTGGTGCGCAGGTACACCTGGCACTACTCAGCAGCAGCGGAGACCCTAGATATATACGTGCACCTACGATCTTACGTGTATATGCACGTATAGGTACACGCGCATGCATAACTATAGCCTCCGGGGGGAAGCGCAATAAAGCGTGAAAAAAGGTCGCTCGCGCGCCGCTTCTGCGAACACTGCTCTTCGCTCCATCTCTCTCTCTGTCTCTCTTGCTCGGCCCTCCGAAAGTCCGAACACATTTTGCGCCTGCATCGCGTGTATATGTATATGTGTAGATGTGTATGTATGCATAAGAATATGTATATACATGAGCGTGCGGTGTAAGCGCTCCTCGCAGGCACGGAGCTGAGCAGAGCAGAGCAGCAGCAGTCTCGGGAGAGGGAGCGAGAGGGAGAGAGAGAGAGAGGGCACGGAGCCCGCGCGCGCACGCTTAAAAAGCCGCGCCCGCCGGTGCCGCCGCCGCCGCCGCTGCTGCTGCTGCTGCTGCTGCTCTGCTCTGCTCTGCTCTGCTCTGCTCTGCTCTGGCGCTCCGGCCGCGTAGTTTAGCGGCGCCCGCGCTATACGACAGACACACACGCACGGATATACGCGACAAGACGGGCGGCCCAAAGAGGGAGGCATGCAAAGTGTGTGTTGTTGTAGTACCACCGCCGCTTAGCTCGGCCGCTGCTGCTGCTGCTACTCGCTGGCTCCCCGCGCGCACCTTCGATTTTTCCCCGGCCGAACGAGTAGAGTAGTCGGAGCGGCCTGCAGCCTACGTCCTCGGTCCTCGTCGCCGTCGTCGACTCGCAGCGGATGTGCGTATACGGGCGAAGGGACTGCGGTACATGTACGCTCGTGGACGACGCACTTTGCGGCTCGACTGCTCTATAGGTATATAGATAGAGAAAGAGAGAGAGAGAGCGAGAGAGGGACGACGACGAACGGACGGACTCTCGGCGGCCGCACGAGGAGGATAAGGTAAAGTTTGTACCACGTATATAAAAGCGTGTCTGTGTGTTTGTGTGTGCGTGTGAGTGTGCTGTGTGTGGGTATCGAGGCGGAAGAGAAGGGGGAGTGTACGCGTGTGGGTATAAAAGTCGAAATTTCGCTCTTTCTCCGCTCGTCCGCGACCTTCTCGCGGAATTTCGCGCCGGGACGTCAAACTCTCGGTAATACTCGCGGCGCGTCGTCGTGCACTGCTCGTATATACTCTCTGTCTCTGTTGTTTTTTTTTTCTCGTTGGCTCGCGCAGCGGGAGAGAGACTGCCGCGAGTGTGCAGTGTGTATATATACGTGTGTGCGACACGCGAGTGCTGCTGCTGCTGCTGTTGCTGCTGTCTTTCTGCACAGGAGGGAGAAGGAAAAAAGACGCGCAGCGCACACCTTTTTCTACAAGTCTCTGGTGTGCCAGTGTGTATAGATATAAGCGGGTATGTGCATATAATTGTATCATATATATATATAGTGTCGTGGCGCGAAGAGATGATGATCGCCGCCGCGGTTCTCGCGGAAAGAGCGCGCCTGTACGTATATACCGTGCGCGCACACGGCCTCCTTATCGACATTTCCGTCCTTTTTTTTCCTCTCTTCTCGCGATATATACCTATATACTGCTATGTATCGCTGTATCGCGCTAATGTGCGTGACGGACGTTATATACACGGACTTTGGAAAATCGCTGCACGGTAGCAACTCTCGTCTTTTACACTTCTCGCTGACTCGCTCGCTCGTCCTCCTCCTCCTCCTCCACGTCTTCCTTCTCTTTCTCAACCGCGCGCGCGAGTTTCTCCCTGTTTTTTTTTCTGCCTCGCGCTCGCGCGCTCACCCGGCAGCAGCAGCCGCAATCTTTGTCTCTCTCTCTCTCTCTCTCTCTCTCTCCGGCTCTCTCAGTCTCCGTCGTTCGTCGGGCTTTTTGCGCTCAGTCTGACCGCGCATACACACCGCGTATACTCCCCTGGATCTTTTCTGTATATTCTGAGCTATATACAGATTCCAGTTTGCCAAAGTGTCGGAGCGATCCAAGGTGCGGATATATGAGAAACCTATAAGGATTCACAGGTATACCCACGTAACCGATCGAATTCCTCCCGCGCGTAAGTGTGCGTGTGCGTGTGTGTGTGTACATGTAGTATCGCTTGACGTTGTAACGATAAACGCGAATCGCGTTGCGAAGCAGCAGCAGCAGCCGTTGCTCGTGAACACACGCTATACGTGTGTATTACGCACATATCGGTCGTTGCCGAGCGTTTCTGTGGGGGTTAAGGGGATCGATCGCTCGATGAATTTGCAAATTGAAAGATTGGGTGGCGCGCGCGCGGAGTGTGCGACGAGGAAATGAAAAAGTGCGGGTATGTAAATGAGAGACGATTGAAGTTTTCGATTGGTTTAGGTGTGTGTGTGTTTTCGTGTGCGGCAAGGGTTTGCTTTGCGGCCGAGAGATAGAAGTGCGCCTGCGGCTGTGTAATAGATGAACAATTGCATTCAGAAACGCTTGGTGATTGAAGTTTTATTGGTCGATTGATTTTCCGCTGTTTATT
>UELV01081859.1:0-17033 GCA_900490015.1 Megastigmus stigmatizans
CACACACACACACACACACACACACACACACAGGCAAGGCTCTCGCGTGCATTGCGCAAAACGCGCGGAGCGAGCGGTTTCTGCCTCGGGAAAATGATTGCGGGAATGAAATGCCATTAGGGCAGAATTTACCGACTGCTCGCGAGCGCGCGGCCCCGACCGACGATCTCTTCGATGGGCTTTACTAAGATCCTTGCACGCGATCGTCGCGCAGATCTCGACTCTCTCTCCCCCCCCTCTCTCTCTCTCGCGCGCAAGGCACTTAATTGAACGGATTTACTCTTACGCCCTTACGTACGTATATGTTCGCGCACGGCGCTGAGAGAAGAGCGCGGGGGGAAAGCAAATCGCTGGCGTCTTTGTGCAAACATATATATATATACATATATATGTACAGACAGAACGAGACAGCGATGAATAGTTATCGGGATGTTCATTAGGTAGGTTTTATTATTGCTGAATATTCAGAGAAACTACAGGTCTGAGTTGTAGTTCTTGGCTCGGACGACGAGCGCAAGCGCGCGCGGGGGAAAGGAGTAAATATCTCGCTTTTGCCACAGAGATACCATTTGTGAGCGCTCACGCGTGTATATACATGCATATGTAGATGCCGAGTGAAATGTTTATTGTTTATGATTATGGCGCCAACAAGACTCGCGCGGTGTAAGTCGCGAGTGTATAAATAAGTATATTTGCCGCGAAATAAACATAAATGATTATTTATTGGGAAAGACTCTCTTGGAAGTCTCTGCGATTCACTTTATACGTTAATGCGCGCGGTGAATTAAAATATTTATTATACAATTGAATCCTACTCGTGTCTTGTTGTTGTTTAATTTAATTTTTACAACAAAGATAAATGTTTTTTTGTTTATTTTCCTTTTTCGTCCACCTCCTCGCCTTGCGAATAATGAATTAATATCATGTAGGAGCGCTGTTCGAGCGGAGAAAATGGTTAATCAAATTAAAAGGTAAATTATTGGTAGCTGCGTTCCGAGCGAATGGTTGCGTCGCGCCCGCGAGCCCAAGAATATTTTCTCTTCCCGCGATGTGTGTCTATACACTAAAAGCTTTAAGACTCGTGAGTGCTTGGCGCGTATAGTCGTAACTTAGCGTTTATATTTCAAACGGATTGAAATAATATACTATCAGAAGCATTTGGCATTTAAATGCATGAGTAATTCAAAAATCTTGAGTGCACCGCGTCTTACTCGTGCATATATCCTTTATCACCGTATATGGGATAGAGTATTCTTTCAATCGCATTAGATACTTTTTAAAATAATCAGTCGGATCGCGTGGATCGACGAGAAAATAACGTATACGAAGCTAATGAAACCACGAGCGATATTATAGAATATCTTTCGAAACGTATTTTAAGAAAAGATACCCGCGGGAATCGAGGAAAAAAGCACACGAGGTCAAAAATAAAAAAGAGACAAGCTTCTCGGGTGGGGTGGCATACGAGTCGGGCAAGGATATGTGTGAGAGCGCCGAGTGCGGGCGGGAAAACAGTATAGAGGGACGAAAAAAAAGCCTGTGCGAGGGAGAGAGAGAGAGAGAGAGAGAGAGAGAGAGAGAGAGAGAGAGCGACGCGAACGAGTCTGGAAAAGCAACGTCGAAACGATCCCCTCGACATGTAGGTGTATATACAAGAAGGGGGTGGAATGGCGGGGGGTTGTGTTGCGAGGCCAAAGAGGAGGAGGACGCGGGAACACAACAAAAGTTCAATTTCGCGGAAACGACGAGGAAAATCTCTCCTCCCCGCCCCCGACCCTACCCCACCCCCGAGCCCGTATGTTTCGATTCGAGAAACGCGCTTGTACACGTGGCTGCCCCCGTGTGCCTCCTCTATATATAGATATACGTGTATAAAAGACCACAGCGAACGAACAAGATGGAGTAAATGCCAAAATAGGGGGAGGGGGCGGGGGGCTGGTGCGCTCTCGGGGAAAAACATATACACGGGAACGCGGTGCGGCACGTACATCCGGGCTTGTAGTGCCGCCGCTGTCGCTGTTGCGCGGGGCCAAACCGAGTGATTTCAATCGGCTGTGTTGAATATTCGGATTGGTTTCCGAGCATTTCATATATCAACGCCGGGTTTTGCACGTGCGAGAGCGAGTAGGAGGGGTGAGGGAGGGGTTGCGAGGCAGGCGCGCATTTCTCCCGGAGGGCGTGCGAATTCCAATCTGCGAAATTGAAAAAGCGCGCCCGGCTACACACCGCGCTACTGCGCACCTGTATATCTTTCGCCGTTATTTCCCGTGTATATGCGAGAGAGAGAGAGAGAGAGAGCCTCTCACCCTCCTGTACATATTCGATAATCGAAAAATTCCGCTCGTACGCGCCTCTCATCTCTTTTTCGTATCTATTATACGCGCGACATTTCCGAGGCGCGTTATATTATACTCCGCTTTATTCCGACGAAATCCGCGTGAAAAATGACTTTGTTTTTGTATTATCGCTTGGATATTGCTCGGGCGAAAAGGAGCGAGAATCGCGCCCGCGCGCGGCCGTGTGATAAAGTCGGAATTAATCGATCGGCTGGCAAAAAGTAAAAAAAAAAACAAGGAGCATTACACGCGGGACGCGATATGCGGCTCGCGAAAGGTAATTTTAAAGAGCTTGAACGAAACAAAAAAAAAACAAAGATCGTGCAGTGAAATATATGGGACTCGGTTGACGCGCTTTGCATTGTATATCCGAAGCAACTTTTGCATTTAAATTCGTGCATTTTCTTATATTCATAAGACGATACGGAAGCCTATATAATAACAAATTTACGAAGAAATATCCTGTAAAAAATACGACCGTAACGCCGGCTTCTCTGACTCATTTACCGGTTACTATATTTACTTTAATATCGCCGTGTGTGTGTATGGAAAGAAAGGGGTTACAGACCGCAGCTCCGGCGCTGCAGCCTTAAATTTTTCAGACCCTGGATTATACCCATTAAGCAATGCCCAGAGAGAACGTATTCTTTCCCACACTGATATTCTCCATGTGCCTCGAGTACAAAATATCGATTTTCGAGCGTACAATTAAAGGCGCAAATTTTCCTTTATCAAGATTCATGTAACAGAAAGTAATAATCACGTGAAAGCTTCTAATTTATTGTCGGTATTATTTTTCAAATCAATGTCAAATATCAGAAATAACTTTCTACCAGTTCATTTTGTTTTTAACAATAGAATTAGGAACGTATTCGTGTATAAATTTCACTCGCATAGAGTCTGTCGAGAACTGCAAGTTATCTAAATCCTATAAAATATTCAGACTACACTAGTATTTTAAATACGAATTGACAGTCATTTCAGAAACTTACAGCTTCACCGAATTTCAGAATTTAGATGTTGTGTAATATAACGCTCTTTATATCCATTTATTTTCATCTACTTGAAAAATCTTCATAGAAATTTATATTCAATTCCGCATAAAACATAGTGCATCCAGTTTAAAAAGCGCGCCAAAGTGCATAAAATTGAAGTATAGCAGCTTGTTAAATCAAAGGGGAATAAATTCGGAAAATAACGAAAGTGACAATATGGCGCACCCTCGAAACAAGCTCGTCGCAACAGGCTAGGAGACGATGTTTTTGCATACGTATATATATATGTGTATGGGTGTGTGTGGTTGTGTGTGTGTGTAGATACAGAGACAAGTAGAGCAACGTCGGAGAGAGAGAAGAGCAGAGCAGCCGCGAGAGCTGCAGCACAGACGATTTTAGTACGGTGGGGTGTAAGGGCTGGCTGGGCGTCTGCGAATGTAGCATCAAGCTTGCCTTTTACGCAGCTATACAGGTATACAAGAAGCAACGGGGCCAAAGCCAGTGTAAACCCGGGACGTAGATTCGTCGCTATTCCCCAGATGCAACTTTCTCACCGTGTATATATATGTATATATATATATACACAGTGTAAGTGTGTATTCGCCCTGGCTTTCGAGATCGCGGATTAAGGCTAGAATCCCCGGGACTCACCCTGGCGTAGAGAGAAATGTGTGGGAATACGGAAAATTGGAGCGCAACCTGCTCCGGCTGCTATTGGCTATTGGCAAGCTTGCACACTCCCCTTCTTGCAAAATGTCTGTAAAATATTTTCTCCGCGCTGGGCTTTTTCATGTTACGCTCTCGCTCTCTCTCTCTCTTTCTCTCACTCTCTCTCTCTCTACTTTGCGTTGAAACTAAAAAGGAAGGAGAGTTTTTTTTTCCGGCCGACTATAAACATTTCATCAGTGTACATTTTAGGGGGCTGTTGCTTGGATTCGTATTAGAACACTTTTTGTTTTGCGCGCAGACGTGCAATTTCGATGTTTGCTCGTTTTAAAAACTTGTATTATATATTTTATGGTTTTCCTTCGGTTTCTTTTAAAAAAGGTCAATGTCTCGAGAACGATAATAAATATGATACAAACGCGCATATAAACAAACGATAAATTATTCCGTAATATTTATATAGCTTGTATAAAATATGTAAATATAGCTGTTTCTTAATTAAACATAATAAAATATTTTCATTTTTGTATTTTAATATTCGCTTATAAGGTAAAGTAAGGAATTCTGCAATGTTATTACGCTAACATGTATTTTTAATTAATAATGTTTATAGATATTAAAGGCCACTCATTTCTTTGAAATACGACTGAATAATGAACAAACTTTATTAAAAAAAAAAATGAAAGTATAGACATACTCTGTTAGTAATTGTATGCAGGCACAGACTGACAGGCAATTGAAGTTTCAAAATAGCAATGCTAATTAGTGTTTCACATTAAAGAATCATTAGTTGCATCCATTACGAATTTTATAAAAAAAATTTTATTAATTTGGAAATGTTAAGACTTAATTGTAATATCTTTTTACCAGATGTATAATTATAGATAAAAATTTTAATAATTTCTTTTCATATTATTTATGCATAATTGCACTTGTTTTATTTACAAGAAAAAAAAGTAATATTCAACATATATCTTTCTTCCTTTCAACTCAAAGCTATTATAACACTTTTCGCTTACCACCTTACTTAAATGCTTTATGACTATTTACTGCCTTTAGTGCCTATAGATTTTTATTACCCTACCTCTTTAACGTCGTTTAGAACTGTTTAATTTCAAACGGATTGTAAAGACAAGTTTACCGACCCCTCTGCATCCTTAACCAACCGCTATAAAAAAAGGTAAACTCTTTACAACATAATTTCTTACTCTAATAAAAAAATCTAATAGTTTTCCGAAAAATCGCTCCCGATAATAATTATCTCCCGTACAACAAAAAAAAAACTCGAACTGCCGCAAACTTTGACAGTCGAAAAGTTGCAGTTCTGTTAATTGAGTGTTTCAGCTTTTAAAAATTACGCTCTCCTCTTCTCTCCCTCTGTCTCTCTCGACGGCAAACTGACGCGCATCGTTCCGACGGACGATAAAACGGCTCGAGCACTCCGCGCCATATATACGAACAGCAGCAGCTCTGGATATACTGAAAAAAAAAGTAAGCGAGAGAGAGAAAACGTAGCTTTCTCGTACCGTCGGGTAGAGCGTATACCGACGCATAAAGGAATGAATTTTTTTTTCTCCTCTTCTTCATGATTTTGAAAATGTTCGCCCGGGTAAGAATGCAAATGACGCGGTGCGCCTCTCTCTCTCTCTCTCTCTCTCTCTCTCTCTCTCTCTCTATCTTTTGCAAATGCCCACCGGCATCCCGCGAAATAGCTAGTCGAAAAGTTTTATACCAACGGGGGCGGAAAACTCCCGCGCTGAAGAGCCACGCTTCGTGCATGGCTGATGCGCGTCACAGCTGTCGGGATTATTTCGACGGTCGACTACGGCGACGACGACGACGACGAACTATTTTTCTCTACCGACAATTTTTTTTTCCCCTCCTGCCTCTCTCGATCTCGTTTTCTTTTTTTCTGCATAATAAGAGAGCGCACGACTGCTGCACACAGCCCGCACACTTTATATACCGAGTCTCGCGCGCTATTAATTAATACTTACTTATACCCCTCATATTTTTTCGGATAAATTAGTTTTACGTGCAACATTTTTTTTGCCGTTAAATGTTATGTGGGCGATCTTTAATCATCTGATATAGAATAGCATTTTTTTGTTGTTTATCTCATGATTCTAATTTTTTGTTTGGCTGTGTATAATTTATTCGGAAAAATAGTCGCGATAGTATTCGCTTGTTCAAATGAGTTAAAAAGTTTTATTTCTCCCTTAATTTGTGTGTGTAGGAAGAATTCTGTTTAAAAAACAAATTGAATTTTTTAAATATGAAAGTTTGAGCAGTGATTTCAACGGATCGACATCAAAGGAAATTGTAAATTTGCGTTCATAATAATCATTGTCGAACTCCAGTTGAAAAGTCATCCATAAATATACGCGAGAGAGAATGCGTTCAATTTCCGCCCGCACTATTTTACTCTAAAAGCTTTCTGGGAAGGTGTGCGTTCGATAAGGAAAACAGAATGTAGTATGCGGTGCTGTTTCCAGGGATTTTGTTTTCGAATCTAAGGATACCAAAAGTATGTTTGTATATCTTGGCTCAATCTTCCAAAGACGATAAATTCACGAGAGAAATTCGTCGGGTTTACCGAAATCCGACATTCGGCATGGCGCGGATCTTTTTCCAGAGGTTTTAAAGAGGTACACAGGCAGTAAAGGTGTAAAGTTTAATATAGTAATAAAGCAATAAAGTAATTAGAGAGGGTTCGAGTGACAATGTCAATAAAATATATAGTAATAAGTCGGGTTTACTAAAGAATCTTTTTAAAAAGGTTAAATAGTTTGTCAGAGAATATATAGTTATTATGAGAAGCACTTTCTGATACTGCAAAAATCGAAGTATTACATTTGAGAACAAAGTTTGTGAAAGACAAGAAAAGTATAAAAATGAAACTAATTAGCTAATGCTCACTTAAGTAAATGTAGTTGATAAAAAGTAAGTTTGACTAAAAGGTTTCGATTAAAGCAAATTAAAGGAAACCTGCTTAACTTAGTAACCGACGTAATGAAACTTATCAAATATTGCGGAATTGACATCGAAAACAGATTCGTAAATTTTCGTCTTTAAAAAGAAATCTCCGAAACATAAATTGACAGTAAATTGAGAATTTAGTAGCAAGGAGAGGCACGAGATAAGACTCTTAGAAAGACGGAAACATTGCGCAAAGCCGAGTGGGATAAAGTAGCTAAATTTCGTAGACGCTTATAAATTATTCACCGGAGGCATCGAGATCGAGGGAATGGAAAAATAGCTGGATTGAAAGACAGAAGTAAAAGAACGAGAATCTCCTTCTTTTCTCTCTATCTCTCTCTCGTTCCTTCCCTCTTTCCGTCTCTGTATATGTCAAACGATCCGACGGGAAGGCATGACCGAGGCGATGACAGCGTAGGCCGTGATTCGAGCCGCGCTCCAGCCACTTGCTCGAGAGCCGAACCCTCACCGATTTGTGCCGCCATCTACCAGAGGAAGCTCTAAGCTTCTGGACGAGCAGTCCATGTTACACGATGCTAAACGCGCCGCATTTTTAACAATGATGGTAACATTTTTTGTTAAAAAATCTTTTTGCACATTCGAAATCTCTGTACCAAACTAATTTATATGATCGATCGATTTTCCACAAAATTTAAAGCGAGCAACAATCATCTATACACGTAACTATTTATGTTTTGCAATTGTTTTAACATTGAATAACAATAATATTATCTACCAGATGAATAGAATTAATGAAATTATTGTTCAAATTATTTTTTACTATTTTGAACAGAATTTTTCTCAATACTAGAAAAGTTATTTTTTTCCAAAATTGCTTTTGAATTTATAAATTTAAATCAAAACATTCAAACACAAGCGTATGTATTGAATTATTCACGTTGGCGTATTATTTTCCATGACTAAAATATGAAAGCTTACTAAAGCGAGTGACTTTATCGACGTTTTGTTCTGCGATCGAAACTTAGTTTATCATTTTAAGTATTAATATATTAAAAATTAAAAATACTTTAGCTTACATGTAAAGCGTTCCTTCATATTTTAACATTTTGAAATAACAAATTGTTAATTACTTTATACAGAAATAAAACTTTACATACATTTTTCAAAGAGATATAAACATTTAAATTAAATAAAACGTGTTTTATTACTATTAAATAGCAGACACAATATAATTATAAGAAAATTAATTTTCATTTTTCTAAACAATTTAACAACTGAGTTCTAAGAAACTTAATTCAAAATTTCAAGTTCATACATTATAAGCTTTCAAAATAGAAATATATATTAATGTAATAACATAATAAACTTAAATTATGATAAATAATTCATTTATCAGTTAAAGTATATAATGCTTGCAATTGAATATGTCACTGTACGTACTTTTTTTCCACAAGTGCCGATATTAAAATAAGCATTCATTCTCTGTAATAAGTTGGAAGGATTTATTTGTCTGTCGCTCTTATTATCATGATTGCGAATAGTAATTGAGGCAGACATGCATTTATCACATTTACCACGAGGTCGAGCCAATCAACTGTACAATGTACAGCTAAATTTAAGTGGGAATTTAATAAAAGACTACATTCAAAACAGTTTAGCTGAATGACTCGTATAGTACACAAACTCTGATAACTAATAAAAAGCATTTCATAGTTCATAAAAATTTAAGAAAAAAATAAAACAATAAACTAAATCCAGTGTTGTTTTTTACTCAAAGCAAATAAAAAACTAACTCTGCTAAAGACAATAGTATCCAATAGAAAAGAATTGACTGAAACCTCGCGAATGGCAAAGTAAAAAATACCTCATTCAATTTTAATAAGCAATTTTGTAAAAGGCACACGTATCTGCATCTAATTTAGAAAGGTAGAGCGAAGATTTGCGAGAGATGTCCTGTTTTAGATTCGTGTAACGTGGAGTGAGGATCGATACTACACCCCAACTGCAGCCCCTTGTTGTAGGAGGGTCGGGCCCAGGGGTTGTCACTGGTTGAAGTGTCCATCCTCCGTTCCATTCTACTCTCTACCTGAATTCCGTTTCTCCTCGCCCCTCGGGTCTCGACGAATGGCGGATCAAAATTTACTGGCGATTTTGCCAAGAGATGGCGGCACCTGCCCCGCTGCACGCTTTCAAACCTTTTCCATTCTTCAATCAATAACACCAAGTCAACTGTGACTAAATAGTAGGAAAAAATGTGATACAGAAATTGTATCGCGTACAAAATATTTTTATGAAAATTACTTGAAGAAAACAATGTTTTGATGTAATAGATAAGGTTTTTAATTGATAAATAATTATTTTTTGCTCATATCATAATATTATTTTTTAATGAACAAAAAAAATTCGTTTTATTAAAAATAAAGCAATATAAAAAATAACAATTTTTTCAATTCCAAGATTTTTTATAGTTATTATGTACAGAAATTTTTTTTAAATTCTATTATTTAATCTATATTTTTGTTATTATTTAAAATGTGATCGGTGGAAAATTGAATTTCAACATAATAAATAATTATACTGTCATAATTTTCTGTAGACACATTTATTATGTAATATTTAATTTATTTAATATAACAAATCTTTAAAAATGTTGATATTTTGTAGTATGTAATAATAAATCAATTTTAAACATAGCTAGAAATGCCAATTTATGTCAAATAACAATAAATTTAATTCTAAATTTTGAATTCTATATGAGTGTTATCGTATATAAACAGCGTAAATTCTGTATAGTCCATTTTAGACGACATACAAATCTGAATATGTTCTTTTATTTAGATAATATCATTTGATTTATTGACAATTACTAACTTAATAATAGTAACTTATAAATGGATATAACTAAAATAATCGAAATGAATAAAATAATTATTATTTATATTTATTTTTTGCTGTAAATAAAAAAAGCTTCCTTTAAAAGGAAGCAGTTGTCTAATTTTTAGTGCAAAACTATTTTAAAACCATCTCCAAATTAATGTAATCAAACGTAAATCTAATTATTATATAAAAAAAGATTACTAGGATTACTGCAGTAGAGTTTATTTAGACATGTACGGACATAAATGTCCTTTACTTAGCGTTTGGCTAATCTGTGATTTATATTTAAACAATCACCAGTAAATGATCAATTTATTTAAAAAATACGCATTCAAATTGTTTTTTATGGTTAATTCTGCAAGATACAAATCATTTTTCTTAATTAAAAAAAAATACTTATACTAAATTTATAAATGATTGAATTACTTTCTATTTAATTAATTGAAAATATCACGTGAGCTAGTTTATCTCTCAGCTGAACCGATCGCTTATTTTTGCCTATTATGCTTTAAATAATAAGAAGTTTATAGCGTTTGATTATGTAAAAATATTTCATGAAGTTAATAATACTTTCAAATTACAACAAACAAAATCTATCGCTGGAATAATTTTGCAAGCTTCGATAATCTTTTTCTATTTTATCACTGTATTTGCAATGAGTATTATCATAAGTGCATGTATGCGGAAATTCGCTGAATCAATTTGACTACTTATATTTCTTAAAGATTAGTCAATCTTGATAAGTTACATAACAAAGGTGATAATAAATCGTCATAAAATTGGCAGTGATTTACTTACTCAAAACGTACGTCAATCATTAATAAACACTTACTATTAGATTCCTTGTATATATATATATGATATATGCATAGCACCTATCAAATTCACATTAATATAAAATTCAATCAACCGCAAATAAAAAAATAAAATCGCTTAAATACAAAAGACTTTTAATACATAAAGTTATTTAAAACATCTTTATTCTTCATAATTACATAAATAAAGTTTGTATGATATGAATACATGTATTAAATTTTTACTGAAAAATAGATGACTACGCACAACCTTGCATCCCAAACTTGATTAAGGGCTCGTAAACAACTCATTAAAATCACTATCTGGTAATGGGCACTATTAATATAAAATATATTTTAGTGGTGCTTTTTTACACCATTGCAAATTTCAAAGGGTGTAAGGATTATTACGATGAATAAAAAAAGACAATTAAACAGTTGATTCATTTATAATCATATATTTTAAAGTAGTTAATTAACAAAAAAAAAAGTGGATTTTAGAGATTACATAAATTTTTATTTTACCAATATAGTGATTTATATTTTCATCTGGAACCTTTCAAAAAGAGAATTCTTAAATATAATGAAATCATTTATCTTGTTTCATTACTTTATCTTCCTTTCACTTATATCGATTCAATAATACAGTAAAGAGAAATTTGAGTAACTCACTGCATTTACCAAATGTAAGATGCTACAAATATGAAATTACATTTACTTAAATAATTCGTTATTCACACCATTTTTGATCTGAAAAGCAGACTCACGACAAAGCCAATAAAACATACGTAACTTAGCGATAGCTTTATTACAAGATAAGAAATGCAGTATTTAAAATAATTTATTTACAAGTATACAAAGGTTACGTGAATCATGTACGAACTTATAGGCAATGAGCACGTAATACAATAGTTTAGTTTTTACGACCCAGTAAAATTATTGGCCTATCACCTTATTTGTAATTAATTAAATGTAAATATAAAATTAAAATGTTAGGCCAATTAATGAAGAGTTCATACAATTTGCATTCAAAAATAATATTATTTGTATAATTGTTTTAATTCATATTTTTAAAGACAATCTATAGATTCATATTTGTTTGGTAAAATCTTGGAATGTTTTTCTTTAAATTAGTGATAAAAATACTTACATTAATTATGTCCAAAAAAAATCACAAAAATACGTTATCTCAATAACTCAGTTGATAAGGAAAATAGAGAAAAAGAAATCGAGGCGATAATATGCAATATACGGTTTTTGACGTTATAAAAGTATTCCTAACATTCTGTAGAATCTCATTAAACTTACTTTCAGTTGTACTTATAATATTACAATAATTGATACATGAAATAGATAAAATCATCTAGTGCATATGCTGAAAATCAACATAAAATTATACGTGGTAATGTTGGCATATGATTTTAAATTTACAAAACTTACTATTTAATTATTACTTAAAAAACAAAATAGGTTTTAATTACATACGTAGAAAAATAATAGGGACATATAAATTACCTGAAAGAGCACATGTTTGAGAGTAAACAATAAATATTTGTTGAATATACAATTAATTTTTGGTTATAAATGTGACTGAAATTAAGTATTTAATTATTACAATGGAATTTGTTGCGTATACATATTGTTTTTAATAATAGTTCAATATAACACAGGTATGCAGTTAAAGTCTCAAATATTAAAATTATTTTCAATCAAATGAAAGTACATAAGTTATAATAAATAATAAACACCATGAATTGAAAAATAAATCTTATAAAAACTTATATTGCAATAAATTGAGAAGTAACAATTTACAATTCCAATATTCATAAACATTATATATATATAGTCTCTTCTTACATAATATCTTTCATGATTTAAAAAGTATTGTTTAATATAATTATAAAATTTTATTGTATTAAAATCTTTTTCGTATATTGAATAAATATATTGTTAAAATTTTTACACTGAAAAAAATTTAATGTGAATATTATACCAACTTTAGTACAAAAATTATACTACAGAATTGAGACAGCGGCTAAGTACATCACGTTTTGTGCAGTTCCTGTACCAAATAATAAGGATACTCGATGCCCCACAACATTTCATAAACCTTTTTATACACGATTTCTAATAAATAAATCTCTCTTGCAAACTTTTGAACATACAAATTATCTTAGTTATTTTTACTGTATGATCTGAGTATGTGGTACAGATCACAATAAATTAATAAACTAATTAAAAATAGTCCCAATTTTGTTATTTTAGTATTTTACTGTATGTATGTATCGCTTCCCAAAATGGAGTAACAACTACTGGTCATTTTAGCACTACTACTTACTAATAAGTGCAACTTTCATGCCAAAATTTTTTCAGTATACATTCGAGTATAATCTTCAGTATAATCTTAATTATCGTATGTATTTGTTACGGGGCTTCAGTATACAATAATAATTGTTTGTGCAATTGAATTACTTAAATACATCAATCTTTAAAAAGAAATTTCTGTTCTTCAGACGGGTGACAACATATTGCAGAAATTCAAATATATCACAAAGCTATTACCGAGCTATTACTGGAAATATTTCGTTTACGTGCTACAGGAATATGACAATGTATTGGAGGCAGAATTGCCAAAGTGTTGGCGATCTTCCAGAATTAAAAAAATTTATGCTAAAATGTATTACTATCATATAATGATAACTTTTTTCAATGCTAATATATCGTTTAATATAAATTTTGTAATTGTCGCTGATACCAACACATTAACAACATATTGGCAATATTTTCTCCAATACATTGGCAACATATAAATTTTTTGGACTTCAAACAATCAAAAATATTTTTGGAATACTTTTCAATATACTGTCAATATATTACTGTGGCGGTTAAGCCAAACATTGCCATTAGCTCGGTAATAGATTTACGATATGTTGACAATAAGTTACTTATACTTTCTACATTGCGCGGAAATATATATTAAATTTTAAAAACTGGATTTGTAAAATCGTGAGGATTTTCATACCATTTACACTAATGAAATCGTTACTCTAGTAAAATATATTAATTAATCACAAGTTCAATTATAATTAAATTAAATAAGCTTAGAGTAACAGTGCATAAGCTTTGAAAGTTAATTAACGTCACAAATTTAATACGTGAAAATTATATTCTACTATATTAAATAATTTTAGCTGTTTCAAGATATCCAAATTCTAGACTTTAAACCTTTTCTAAATGTTTCTATATAATTTAAAGAAATATTTTATTATTAAATATTTAGCTCGCACATAGTCATTCGATTAAATGTACCATTATATATTATATGATTTCTGATATAAAACAGTATTATTTATAACAATACTTTTGAGCAATTATGTTATAAAAGAATTTTTGATACAAAGTGTATTATAGTGAAGAATTTCATATGACGAATCGATAATCAGTGGAACAGATTAACCATAATATGCAAATTCGTAAGCAGTGCTGCCTGTAATTATAATATAAGCTAATATATACCGATTAGACTTTGGCTAAAGATGCCGACCGTGTAATTGGAGTTAGACTGCATTTCTGATTACCATGCGGCTTATTACGCTGAATATAATGCGGACTCCAAGGTAATGAGAGAAAAATAAGAAAAGGAAGAGATACTATAGCTATCAATTTTGGGTGGAATTAAAGGAAGAAAATTTTCGTAAAATAGAAGCCCGCGGGCCAGGATGACGAGTAATATTTGAACCGGTTAACTCTCTAGAATACGCCTTACTCAGCGATTCGCAAGCTCTGCAATTATTATAATTCTTATCTTATTTTTGACTTCATTAACATTTGGAGATTTTTTTCGCTTGTTCGTCATAAATTTCAAAAGGAATCGAAATAAAAATATAAAAGATACTATTTTAATTTAAAAAATACGTATCAAAGCATATTAAAACATTAAAATTTCGCTCGAAAAAAAGTAAAATTGGATATTAAATTACTATGTTGCAAAAATAATATTTTACGTGATCAGAATCGAAATATATTTACATTCCTAAGCGGATTATGTCATTTCACATATAATTTAGGAGTCTCAAAGAAACGCAAGTATTCTAAATATGGAATTCAAGCAATATCGTTTTAAAAATGTCGATTTAACATTATTCCACTGCTGAATATTTAAAATATTTAATCATAAAGTTAAAAAGTCGAGAACTATTTGTAGCACTGTTGTAATTTATTAGGCATGAGAACGTAAATTAAATTTATATCTTTTTCTTTTTTACAAACACTTAATTACAGTCTATCTTTCTCCAGCTTAAAAAAAGAGAAAAAAAAGATGACGTTAAATCAGTCATTTGACTCAAAAATATCTTTTCCATTTATCTGGAGCGTATCATTTTCTTTTCAGAGGCCGGAAGCCGCGTGGATCTGATAATATACATTGCGAGAAGGAGGAGGGCGGAAAATAAGAAACGACCTCTCTACCTTGAGGGTGGAGGAAAAAAGAGTTGCTTTTTACCTACTCCTCCGGTTTCTTTCTCTCTCTCCCTCTCGCTTGCCTCTCTTATACTTTCTCTTCCTTATTTTTTCCTTTGCTCAGCGATCACGCACACACACAGTAGCCACCCTGACTTTGCCATTTTTCCTTTCGGCGCTTGCTCGAGCTCGCTTACTCGCCGGGCCCCCATCGCTTTTTCCTCATTCATTTGTCAGAAAGAAAGACAGAGAGGGAGAGAGAGAGCTCGAGGGAGAGCAAGAAAGAGCATGGACAATGCTTTTCTCCTTCCCATTTTCCCGTTTTTCTCGTGAGGCTTTCCCTGATTTCTCTCTCTCTCTCTCTCTCTCTCTCTCTCTCTCTCTCTTTCTCTCTCTAGTCCCCCCACCACCGCTATACGCTTACACGAAATTCTAGGCGAGGAGCTGAATCCATGCCGAATTCACGTAGCGCGGGAAGAGGGAAAGAAAGTTGGCCAATGGGAGCGAAGCTTTTTCCAAGGGATCGATCAATGCGGTACCCTCTGTACCGACGACAGCAGCCCAACCCACGCTCTCCACTATATACGTGTATATACATGTATATATAAAGTCTTTCTCCTTCCTAATCCTCGGCGCATCGTCTAAGTTAAGCTCTCACGTTTTTTCATTTCGGCGTGTATGCCAATGTTCCAATCGTGATTGGGTTACTCGATATCGGGAGGGGGCAGAGAAAGACGCTAACGAACATTTCTCTCAGATCTGCATGCCGAGATATTCTAATTTACTGCGGATTAAAATGCTTATTTATAATATCTTGTAGCCGAGCATAGCCTGCATCACTTCTTCTTACGACGCACTTTATATGCAAGTGTATATTATACGTGCGCGCAAAACGAGTTTCAAAAGGTTTTTTTTTGCTCCTTCGTTAAGAGAATGGGTTTTGATATATTTCTTTTTGTATCAGAAATTTGTAAAATTGCAGTTTAAGGCAAGAGAGACGAGTGGAGAGTTAAAGTTTATCTCGCTATGTAGAAAATTTTATTAACTTGCGATATGCTTTTTAAAAAATCAGCATTTAATTATAATATTGCGTGGAAATGTACAATATTCCAGCAAATGTTGAAAGATTTTAAAAATTTTAAATAAAGGCTATAAACGAAGGTTGTGATTCAAATAAGCTTTTGGAAAGCTTTAAAGGAAGAATAAATGATTGCATCAAATTCGTGTTTATTTTTTCCTTTTGGAGATCGGTAATGCAGATAAAATGTTTATACAGCACAAAGTTAAAGAATTGAATAGTATACGCGTAAAAGGTTTCTCCAATTTTTCATCCAATTATTTTCGTAAACATTAGTATATGTGAAAGAATCACATTTCTTTTATATTTCACTCGGCGACTCTGCTTTTTACGCTCATCCGGTTCGACATGGAATCGGCACAAACCATCAAATAATCCACGGCCAAATAATATATAACCAACACAGAATTTTCTTTCGGAGATGAATTTTCCGAGTGTTTCCAGTTAGGAAGGGAAGTATTATATTTTGACTATATTCTGTTTCTGTGATTTCCATTCGCCAGTTTCAGTGCTGCAGATATTTTATGATATTTATTGATATAGTCTTTTATTCTTGACTTTGACTACTTACTTCGAATAAAAATTTAGTTTTGTACTCGATTTCTGGCTTATCATTTTGGTACGTTTTGATTCTCCATATTAAAAAAATGCATGACATCGGAATTGACATGTTACATAGATTTAAAATACAAGATGCTTTTAATCACGATTCTTTTATTATCCAGCTGAGCATCAAAATCTTTTGACTGATGAATGTAACATTGAATAAAATATATAAATTCACATCACAATATGATTAAGTTATTAAAATGGACTTACCCATTAGGGACCTGACCGCTGCTCTGATCGCCACCATATTCAGATCTGAAAAAGAAATGAGGGATATTTG
>UELV01081860.1:6501-19263 GCA_900490015.1 Megastigmus stigmatizans
CGTCATGTAATAATTTTGCTTGAAATTTCTTACTCGGGGGTTTTTGAGGTTGCTGGGCACAAATATGTAATCAGAATTTCAATTTTTCAATTCCAAGATGGCGAATTCAAGATGGTAGACCAAAAATTTTAAAAATATCGTATGTAATTCTATGTATTATCACTAGTCAGAATTGACTCCAAAATTGATAAAAATGGCCAATTAATGATAATGATCTAGCATCCATTTTTGATCAAAATAAGTATCAAAATCGTTCTCAGCAACACTCAAAACCCTTAGAAAACTTTCTTTGCTTATATAAAAATTTTGAAAATTTCCCTTTACATGATCGGCCCACATATATTATTACTTAAGAAACATTTATCTGGAAAATTTCGAGAAAGTTACACTTTTTCAGTAGGAAAAATGCCGGCTGTCAGAAGGTTAATACTTATACGAATATCTCTACGATCATGATATCTATAGTATTAATAATGTAATGTAATGTAACTGCTTTGCTATTTGCTGGTCGTTCACTATCGCCAGTATGAAATAGATGGCGCTAATGATACACGCTTCATTTTACCCGCTTCCAGTGAACATCACAAGGGTCAGTGCCTTCGTGACTGTTAGACGCGATCTTTATTTGTACATTTAACGCGCGTCTTGCCATTTTTTCTGTAAGTATATCTTACACACTTTTGTAGCCCAAATGGTTTATATGAGTTTTACGTTGATTCCTCCATCAAGATGAATATTATTACTACATTAATATAACTAATATTACTTTGGTTACAATGTAAAATTTTGGACTAGCTTTGTTATCTGTTGCTTGGATAATCAATTTTTTTTCAACAAAAATGAGCAGTGTACGAGCATTATCGGTAGAAGATGGTGAGTAAAGAATTTACTTATCTAAAAAATATTGAAACGATATCTTTTGTAATTATTATGTCTAAAATTATTCGTTTGAGAATCGAAATCAATAAAAGCTTCTTTGCAGATCCAATGGAGGAGATTCGTTCGACAAACATAGAAGTTGTTATTAAGTCCAGTGATGGTATAATTTATCGGGACACAAAAGAAATTACAGAAAAGGGTGAAGATATAAAGACAACAGAATACTTTTTGGAAGTCGAAGATCAAGATGAAGGTGAAGAAACACAATATGTGACCGTAGAAGAGGAATGTGAAGGAAATCAAGAATATGTAGCAGTTGATGTTGGAAATTCTGAATCAATCATCATAGATGAAAAAAATGTGATACTTTGGAATGAACTGTGTAGAATTTGCGCAAATGGAAGTGATCGATTTATACCAATATTTTCTGGAGAGGGATTGGAACATAATTTATGTAATAAAATACAGAGCTATTTACCGTTAAGGGTAAGAAAAGATTTGGCTGTACATATTTCATGTATATTATTCATAGTTCTATTTGTAGTTTTAGTCTGGGAGCACCGTCTGCTATCTTTTTTTTTTTTTTTTTCAAAAATTATGTATTCAAAATTAATTTTATAAAAAATAGATATCCAATGCTTCTTACAGATTATTTAATTTAATGTTAATTTAATTTTAAAAAATTATTATTTTATCTTAACCAATATTTTATTTTAAAATAATAAAGTTTTTCATTTTTATCAATATGAATTCCAGATATCCGAAGAAGATAACCTTCCCCTTCAAGTATGCTATAATTGTGCTGCAACGTTACTGGCATGGGACGAGATGAGTAAAGGCTGCCTCGATGCACAACGACGTCTTACAGAATTGCAAAACAAATTCCAGTTGAAGGAGGAGGTATGTAATAAAATATTTTAAAAAATACTATAAATACATATGGCTACATTATTCTTTTCTGTAGTATTACACTGAGCCAACAATAGAAGAAGAAGGAGAAGAGGAGGAGGAAGAAGAAAATATTGAAACTGATTTAGGAACAGAAAATATCAATAATGAAGAAGCAGAGGTAATTTACAATCGATTCATTAAATCATAACTTTATAAATTTATCTAAAAGAAGTATTTTTTTCTTATAGGTGGGAAGCAAATGTGTGAATAGTGTAGAGACAATGCAGATAGTCGATGTCTTGGAATCAAACAGGTAATTAGATTTTTCATTTTTTATTACATATTGAAAACGAAATTAGGTGTATTTAATGCAATATTAAAAGACTGTATTCGATAAATTTTTATTTGATATATTAATTATACGATTATGAAGTTATTAAGTTAAGAAGCAATTTTTCTTGCAGTATTATGTGAATTAGTTAAAACTTTCCTCAAAAATTAGTATACTTAATTTCAGATAAGAGAGTATTATGTAAAAAATCATTTCATCATACATCGTACATTTGATAATTGATATCACAAGTTTGTAATATAACATCCAATTTCGTTTATGTAGACTTACTTAAAATTTTCCAAGTTATTTACTCTATTTGTCAGCTTTGTCTCCTTACTAAACTACATTTATTTGGTAAATATATGATACATAAGTAAATTGAACGGAACAAATAAAGGCTAGATAATAATTGCATAAAAACTATTTAGCACTTATAATTTTGTCTACATAATAAGCAGAAAATGGAACTTATTAAAAACAAAACGTATCGTTTGCAAAGAAATACTTTAAGTAAAACGGATTGTCATTTTGAATACTCTTGGACCACAGCAATAGATCCTGTCATCATCCAAAGCATGATCTTATTTACAATGGCAATAGTTAAATGAGAAACGAATAAAAATTACCCACACGAGTAAGAAACGCACGTCTCCAGTCAAGTTACGACTTATTTCTAGGTACAGGAGTTTAAAGGAATCATGTCTAAATTCTCATAAAAATGTCGATGCTACTGAAGATCGGCTAAGTATTGATTCAGGAAATATGTCTGAAACTACTATTTCTAAGACGCGAAGGAAGAAAAGAAAACGTATATACAAGTGCGAAGAAAAAGTAAGGGATCCCTGCATATGTTACGATTGCGGAAGAGTGTTCAAATTGAAAGCCTTGCTAATGCGCCACATGCGTATCCATAACAACGAAAAGCCCTGCACATGCCACGTGTGCGGCAACCAGTTCCGTGAACGCGGTGGACTCGAGCGCCATTTAAACAGCGTCCATGGAAAAGTGAGGAATTACATCTGTGAAACTTGCGGCAAGAGTTTCGCGACAAAAACCACGATGGAGGATCATCATCGAACTCATACGGGTGAGCGACCCTTTGTCTGCAATTTCTGCGGCAAAAGCTTCAAGGCCAAGCCAACGTTGTACGTACATATGCAGCGTCACAAGAATGAGTCTTACGATTGCATTCAATGTAAAAAGCGTTTTCGCAGTAAGTCCGATCTGCGTCGTCATATGATGACACATACGGGCGAGAAAAACGTTGCATGTCAGGCCTGCTACAAGAGGTTCAGAACCAAAACGGAGCTCAAAAGGCACTCGTTGAGTCACTCGGATGCACAACCGTTCGCTTGCGACCTTTGCCACTTTCGCTGCAAGCAAAGACGATACCTGAATAGTCACGTGAAACAGAAGCATGGTTCATCTGAAAAGAAGAAAGATGTACCAGTTTAAATAATCGTTGATATAATCTTTGTAGTTTATATAGTAAATGAATATTTTTGAACATATGGGTATCCAAATAAGGAAGACTTGTTGACTCCTTAATACTGGATTATATTTTTTGGGATTTTTACTTAGTTTTCGAATAGATTGTTAAAATAATCTCAAGGTTTAATACTAAAAAGAAAAGTTCCTTATTTTTGTTTTTTAAGTAAGAGAGTTTATTAGTTTTTCTCGACATTCCATTGGCGCTTAAAGTGATGCCAATAGTACAAATGTAGAGAATTAAGAAAGTTAAATTACCTGTTGAATCTCTATGCATCTAATCATAATATATATTTGATAATTTTCGTGTACCAAAGAATTTATAAGTTTTTAGTTGGTTTTAACTAGCTATGAATAACGATAGTTATACAATTGCACAATGATGATTGATCGCTCTCTTTTTAGTTGTACGAGTTTATACTCTGACTGTGCATTTTTGTGCCATACATTGTGCAATAACACCAAATATTTTTGTAAAACTTTTTTGTTTGCCGATCGAATGATATTCGACAGTGACGATGACGCCAAATACTCAAGACAGAGAAATGTCTATAAGCAATGTTATACTCAAATGATATTATCGATGCGAACTTTATACACTTGTAAAAACAAGAGCAAATAAATAAAAAAAAAAACAAGGAGACAAAAAGAATCATGCACTTTTTATACAGTACTACCTCGGATTATATCCAACAAGAACATACGATAACCTCCGCTTAACTAAAAAAAACCACCGAAATATGTTTTTTGTATATAGGAGCTTAGCTCGCTTAACGATAAATAAGAAGCAGATAACATACACACACGCGCGCACATACACACACACACACACACACACACACGCGCGCGCATACACGCACACACACGCACACACAGACAAACTACCAAGCAAGGAAAGGCGAATCGTAACATCGTTTCTTTCCAGATGCGCTAATGTCGAAGGCGGCGAGATCATCACCATCATAACGTCGACGATACCGTCGTCGTCTACGCCGAAAAGGCGGATTAAACGAAGGACGAGCGATTCCTTGTTGCCCAAGAGACAGGCCAAGCCGAGAGACATGGCCAGCACGGTCCAGCGGCGCATCGACGCCGCCAAAGCCAAGATCCTCGTGGACGGCACGACCTTGTACCAGTGCGGCGTCTGCGCCAAAGTCCTCTCGACCTCCTACAACTACCTAGCCCACAAGCGCATCCACTCGCGGGAGAAGCTCTGCACGTGCGAGGTGTGCGGCAAGAGCTTCACCGCCGCCTCCTCGCTCACCCGTCACGTGCGCGACGTCCACGACAAGATCAAGGAGTTCAAGTGCACGTACTGCGAGCGCAGACTCGCCTCCAAAGTAACCAGGGACGAGCACGAGAGGACCCACACGGACGAGCGACCCCACGTCTGCAACATCTGCGGCAAGACCTTCAGACAGAGAGCCTCGCTCTCGGTCCACAAGCGATTCCACTCCAAGAACGTGCTCTTCTGCTGCCGACAGTGCGACCGGGGCTTTCCCCGCAAGCAGGACATGGAGAGGCACGAGCTCACGCACACGGATCAGAAGCCCTACGGGTGCAAGATCTGCACCAAGACTTTTAGGAGCTCGGCCTCGGCCATCCGGCACAGGCAGACACACGAGGCCGACAACTCCGGCAGCAAGCACATATGCGAGGTCTGCGGCGGCGAGTTCACGCAGGAGCGTTATCTCAAGACCCACAAGAAGAAAGTTCACAGATGCAAACGTGAGCCCGAGGAGGGATTGCCGATATGAGCGTTGAGCGATATATATTAGCGGCTAGCGATAGTTGGACTCTCTCATATATATACACACATATGTATATGCGTGTGTACATTGAAAACAATGGGAATACATGGTCATTTTGAATTCGTTTCTTTCTCATCTCTTTAAATAAAGTCATTTAGTCGAGTCGTTTTTTTGTTCGGAGAAGGTGATGTACTTGACAAATTATTGTAATTATTCTTGGAAGATATTAAGAGCATGCTATTACTTTTTATTATAATCTATAGATGTTAATGTATTTAGCACTTTTTAATTAGACCACGATTTCAACAGTCGTTGGTTTTTATTTTTTATTCTTGTCGAGCGATCGATAGATGGCGGGAATATAGACTTTGTTGAAAAATTGTTGAGAGTGGCAATTGGTAGGTTTTGAAAAATGAACTATATTTTGTATATTGAATTTTGTTCATCGCTTTTATCATAACAATCATTATTTATTTATCTCACAATGATATATTATATATAATATATTTTTAAAACTTACACGATAATCGATAAGATTGCGACTAGAAGTACAAGTTTCATTCTAGTTAATTCGAATGGACTCGGTAGTATATTGTTATATAAAATAAGTCGTTGATATTATTATCTTGTAAAATAAGTGTTTTTATTATGCGCATATTTTTCTTATCAACATTTCCTATTTAATCAATACACATTTAATCGAGCATCGTTCGAAATTCATTTAAAAACGCAATATCATCTCTCATGATCTCAAATTGTTTTCAATGAAAAGAAAAGAAAAAACAAAAAAAAATGTACAAGAACTCTATCCAGACGAACAATATCCAGTGTATGTTTATTTGCAGAGATGCGCCGAGCGACGAAACGAACAAATCTACAAAACAGATGTACGTTTACATGTGCGGGGTCTGCGACAAGCTCTTCGACAGCGATTTCTCGCTGATCCGCCACCTGAAGAAAGATCACGACGCCCCGATGGATCCCCTTGACATGAATGCCGTGCAGTACGAGTGCCACATGTGCAGCAAGTCGTACCAGCGCAAGGTGAACCTGATCAGACACATGAAGTGCCACAACACCACCGTCTCGGGCGAGGAGGGCATAGTCGAGAGATCCAAGGTATTCGTCGACAAGATGCTCGTCTTCAAGTGCGACATCTGCCACCACGTGATGAGCCATCGACGCGCCTTTCTGCGCCACATTCGCGTGCACGCGAACGAGCGACCCGTTGTCTGTCACGTCTGCGGCAAAAAGTACAGGATAGAGAACGACCTGAAGCGCCACATCGACGACGTGCACAAGAAAATCAAACGGCATCCCTGCGACATCTGCGGCAAGTGCTTTGCCGCCAAAGCGACTCGCGACGCGCACCGCAGGATACACACAGGGGAGAAACCCTTTGCCTGCGGTATCTGCCTCAAGAAGTTCAGATCTGTCAATCTGCTGGGTATACATAAGCGTACGCACACAGATTACAGGCCTCACAAGTGTACCTACTGCGAGAAGGCCTTCAGGGATAAGCAGAAGCTGACGGCGCACGAAGCCATACACACCGGCAACCGGCCCTATCCTTGCGACGTCTGCGGAAAGATGTTCGCGGCCAAAGCCGAGGCTGGTAGGCATCGAACTGTACATTTCTCGGATAGACCCTTTCTCTGCTCCCAGTGCGGATTGAGTTTCAGGCTGAACAGATACTTGAAGACGCACATCAAGATGCACCACAAGGACGAGGCTGAGAGTTTACTCAAAGATCTGGAGAGAAATTGAGGATGTCGCTCGATTCGAGGGAGCCGGATGTTTTGTCACTACAGTATGGATAGTGGAGCGTTTAATACTTTTTTTTTTCTTTTTCATGTTTCGACGTATTCACATTCTACTTTAGTTGAGTACTCCTCTAATGCATGATTTATTGGAATCAAATTATGATTCTTTGATTTTCAACAGTTAATTAATTAAAGTGTTTGTATCAAATAAATGTTCATGCGGTTCACAGGACGAAAGGAGCGTATAGCAAAACAAATTTCTTCTAGTTCTCGTAGTATTAGAATTTCATTAATTCATCTTTTGTTTGCGTGACACGAATGCTGTACACTATAAAGAGACGTATTTAAATTAAATATATTTATTTCTATGTGTAAAATGAAATGACAAAATCACTTTTAACTTTTTACTTTTTAATTCCCAGATGGTTATTGAAAGATTACCATGTTAAGATTAATTGTATAAGCTGAGTGATTGATGAAAATTATATTACGTAAATTTTTATATATCAAAAGAAATCATCTTCTGAGAAGTATAAGCGATGTAGATGATTCCAAAAGCGACTTGGAGTATTTTTGTTACAGAAAATGATAAAAGAAAAGCTTTTCAAAGTAATGTACATTTGTAATCTAACACATGTATAAATAAATAACTATTTCAATCAACAATTTTTTATTCATTTTTGTCATGTATTCTTATAGTAATTAAAGCCTATTATTTGTCTAACTATATCTTTACAAAAATTTTAAATAACTATATTTATGAAAAGTGTATAAGAAGCTGTTAAATAATTGATTGGAATACTGCTTCTTTCATTATCCTTAGATAGTAATTTTATTATTTCGAAATTTCGTGATTATAATTTTCTGCCTTTTTAATTTCTGATAAACCTTATTACTTAATCCAATCAATGAATCTAATGAAATACCTAAATATGCAAAAAAAAATTATTTTATATTTAGTAACAATCATTCATTATAATTTCAGGTCACACGATCTACAGAGTTCCAGTACGAACTTCAAAGAATTCCAAAAAGTTTACAAACCGAGCCTCCCAATCAAAAGTCGAATAAAAACTGAAACTACATCAAAACCCACGAAAAAACGTGCAAACCGAGTAATTAAAAAGAAGTCCTCAAAAAAGCTCCCGAAAATCAAAGCCGAACCAGAAACTCACTCTAAAATAGAGGAACAACCAGATACCAAGGATTTTATTTTTGCCGAAGTGAAGTCGGATACTCCTAATATAATCGATAACGATGACAATGAAGTCGTCAACGACGATACAGAGGAAGTAGTTTCATCGCCTTCGGAAAATCCGAAATGCAAGAAGTCACGGAGAAAGCGTACCTCGACAGGTCTCGAGTGTAAGCAGTGCAACAAGAAGTTTCGCATGTACAACAGTTACCAGATCCACATGAGGCTACACACGGGTGAGAAGCCTTACACTTGTCACATATGTGGCAAACAGTTTGGTCAGACTGGTAGTCTCTATTATCATCTGAAGCACGTGCACGGCGGTGTGAAAAATCACGCCTGCGATATTTGTGGCCGCTGTTTCGCCATGAAAACGGCCATGGAAGACCATCGCAGGATTCACACGGGCGAAAGACCTTATGTCTGTGACTCGTGTGGCAAGACTTTTAAGACTAAAGCGTCGTTGTACATACACAGTAAAATTCACACGAACGAGTATCCTTTCAATTGTTCATTCTGCAAAAAGCTCTTCAGGTGGAAGCAACAGATGATCAGCCATCTGACTACTCATACCGGTGAGAAGAATCACATTTGCGACATTTGTGGCAAAGGATTCGGTGTGAAGAACGAGTTGACGAGACACAGGAGAACTCATTCATTAGACAAGCCTTTCACTTGCCAGAAATGTGGTGTTAGTTTTGGACAGAAAAGGTATTTGACTAATCACAATCGAACGCGACACAAGACTAAGGTGACAAGCAATTAATAGTGTAAGATATTTTATTGACGAGGCAGAAACTTTTTATATAATATAATTAAGAATTTATTTGATTTGGTAAAAAATTGTATATAAAAAACCCTTTTTCTTACAAAATAAAAATGCATCTTTTACTTAATACGAATATAAAATTTTCACATTAGATTTTTTTTAGCAGTAACACTGTTGATTCTGCACACTGCCCTACAATAGGTAAAAAAGATAATAATGATATTTATTATAGACTTATCACAATTAAATGTATCTGGTTCTTTCTGCAATATTTAGTTCTGTACTATATTAAGTAACGTTAAAATTACAATTAATGTTTAAAGAATGATAAAATTTGAAAAGAATAAGGTTTTACTACTAGATTAAAATCGCAGATCTACTATTTTTACATTTGTCTCAATGACAATGGATTCATATTTTAAAAATGATTTTGAACTGAAAATAGGTAAATAATACCTTGCAAGTTAAAAAAAATAATTTTTAATACAAAGGTATGTATATTATTTTTGTTTTTGATATTTTTTGCAAATTGTGTGAATTTTCTGATTAAGATTTCTTTGTTAATGCTAGTTGTGAATTACTTTAAGCCTGGAAAATTTGCTGCAATTCGTGAAACTTTTTTATCTCTATTTGAGTTCTTTTCCATTTGCGCTTTTTTCAATAATTCCAGTGTTTTATTCAATGATTCAGATTTTTGCTTGTGTCCTTCATCTCCTATAACAATTTCTTCAACCGTTTTAGATAGTTTTTCAATTATACTCTTATCTGCATTCTGTGTATCTTCAACATCATCAATAACGCCCTCAATGACAACATCTTCATTTTCATCTTCATCTTCTTCAATGACAGCATTTACAGGTGTGCATTTAATTAAAGTCTTATTTAGTGGATTTTCATTATTAAATGGGACAGTCTTTGGTGCTGGATTATTATTTTTAGTCTCAATTGAAATTTCTTGTACATGTTGCACAGTTGAAGTCTAAAAATTATGGATAATTTTATAAATAAATAAGACAGCATTAAACGAATATATTACTCATTTGCATATTTACTTGGGTTGTAGATTTCTTATTATCTTTTGCAATTGAATCATTAATTGATACATTGGGTGAATTTGAATTGTCAGATTGAAACTTCTTAGGACGACGTAAGGGTTTGTATTCCTAAATTAAAATTGTAATTGTGTTAATTATTTTAAACCATATGTGCAATATAGATACTAAATTTAATTTACCTGGTCCTGTTCAGCATTGTCAGAATTTGGTTGTTTGTAATTTGATTTCGTTTTACCAGAGTTTTTAGTTGGTTTATTCTGTAATTAATAACAAACTAAATTATAAAATAAGATCTTACTAAGTTAATTTATTATTTTCTTACTAAATTATTAGTAAAATTTAATTATTTAATAAATCTTATATACTTCAGTTTGAGCAACAGTTTCTGCCTGTGATTCACTTTTTCTAGAACCTTCATCTAATTGTGAAATGCGAAGTCTTTCACTCTGTATAAATTTCTTTCTTTCAGATTTAGTGGCCCCTATTATAGAACGTATCACAGGTCGCTCTAAAACATGTTGCAAAGGATTGTAGCTTGCTACATCAACATCCTACAAAAAAATATATTAAAATGTATAAGGTTGAATAAACTGTGTAACTATGAACCAAGAAAAAGTTTTCATTTATTTTTTCATAGAAATTTATTCACAACTCTTCATATCGTGAAGATAATGTATTATCTCAGTATTTTTCAAAATAACTACAAATATTATTTATTTCTTCAATATCAAATACATATATTTAATCTAATTTATCACTTTGAAATGAGTAAGTAAAATAATTAAAAAAAAATTAATATTTTATTTAATAAAGTTTGAGTTTTGATAAAAATTAATTCTTTGTATTATTAATATTTACTAACATTATCCCAATTTTCGCTAGTAGTAAGAGCTGGCTTCTGATCTATTGGCACGAGCTTTTGAAGCGTTTCAGCATCTTTATCATATATTTTATAATGCCAGACTGATTCTCTTCCTGGGCAGGTAGCAATATGGTACTAAATGAAAATATAATAAAATATGAATGTGTATATTCCAAAAATAATTTAATATGCTCTAAAGATTTTATAATAAAAGAAAGAGTATGAATAGAATCACGAATGAAAATAAAATATTAGGTTTTCATCTAATATTTTTGTAAAGAACATTTATGAATACTTTTTTTTAATAAGACACTTTTATTTATAATTATTCAAATTATTTTTAAAGACTTACATTATATTCCATTTGATTTATAACGTGGCGAGCATCAAATGGGCATTGCTTTTTTTTGGAGCAAGGAAAGTTTTTGGAACATCGCGTCAGATGAAATTGCATGCGCGATCGTAAAATCCGATGTACTGGGTCGTATGGACAAGTATCCATAGGATCGTAATTCATTTTGGAAATGGGCTTCCTAGAAGTACAAGATGATAAGCAATGTTGAGCTTGAACTCAAATATAGGTATAGAGTGTATTCACGTGCTACGGGAAATTTTTACAGCAAAGTAACAAAGGTACCGATTGTATTTACCATTCTTTTTTTTTCTAGATAAATACTTATTCTTTCGTATTATAAAAAAAATTAATTGTAAAAAGTATGAAAATTCAATTGTACTTATGAGTTTATTAAGAAATTTATGTCTTTTAATAGATAACATGATTTTTGTAATATATCACATGTATATATTTCTTTTTTAAACCTAACCTTTATTTAATCGGCGTTATTTAATTATTTATATAGTATTCAATGAAAATTTAATATTTTCAATCTAACAAAAATTTTAGTTCAATAAAATTGAAAACGATCAGTATACATCTCTCAAAATATTTTTGAACAAAGAGGTCATAAGAGAACTCGATAACGACCTCTCTAGAGTCTCGAAAGAGTGTAACAAATAAACATACGAAAATTCGCATTTACCTTGTTTCTTTTTATAAGAATTGACGTCTTGTATTATGTTTATAGTTGCGTTATCCAGTACCTATACAGAATACACTGAATTGATGCAGTTAAAGTATCCTTCCATGGCAAAGTTTAGTAACAATCTGACCGGCAAGGCAGCTATAGGCAGCCCGGCAACCGTCAAGCAAGTCCACGGTAGTCGGTATGACCCTTAGAGCATATACACATGGAGGGAGCACGTAGTGCGCGGAAAGCGTGATCGGTGTAGAGAGAGACAGACCTAGTTTGGGTAGAGTCTTTCTCTCTCGCACAGTGCCTGTGATTGGCTGTTACGTTGCACATGTGCTAAGCAAAGCAATGTAAGTAAAGACATATTTTTTTTTATTTATTAGCAATAGATAATGTTAAAAATATATATTGACCTTTGGAATTTATACAAAAAAAAAAAATTAAAATGATCATTACTCCAAAAATTAAAACTAAACTTAACCCTCCACCCGTAATTTGGGAAATTAATGGTACAAGCCGAATTTTCAGGTCAAATGTCTCTGGGATTTGAATTATTATAAACAATTATATTTATTAAAAATCAATAAAAAAACCGCTGCCAATACATTGGCACAATAGCTTTCTCTAACTTAATGTTTTTTTCCAAACATTTATTATATAATTTATAAAAAAATTAAATTATTACCTACTTAGCGCATTCATATATCTCTTTAACAAATAATTCAATTATTTTAATATTTTAAT
>UELV01081861.1:0-15000 GCA_900490015.1 Megastigmus stigmatizans
ACACAGACATTTCACAACACATCTGTCGCCAAGAGTCTCTCAAATCTATTGATTGCAATGACGAAAGTCTCTCAAATTATTCTCTACGTGATGAAGCTGCAAGAAAAAGGACATTGTTATCCTAGTCTTCTGCAATGGTGCTGCATACGTCCAAAATGCACGATTAATCAGAGGCCCATTCGGAAAAGGGCTGTTATAACCCAGAGAGAATCTGCTCCAGTCAAGACAGAGCGAGTGAGACGGAACAAGCGAAACACAAGACTAGAGCCCCCGTCGTAATTACGGGATAAGGAGCTGGAACAAAGTGCTGGGGCGATATGAGTTGCTCGGGCTTGGCAAGAAGCACCGCCCCGCGAGAGAGAGAGAGAGAGAGAGAGAGAGAGAGGGAAAGAGAGAAGATAGAGGCGAACGCGACTTGGCCACGCGCGTGCAGGGCATTGTCGAACTATATAATGCTCGAACAAGTGCCGGCAGGAGTTCAAGTGCCGCGCAGCGCAGCCGCCTGTGGTCCCTCCGCCTGCGACTGACTGCGGCAAAATTGAAGAAGAATGAGACTCTCGAGCCTTGTTGTGTACTTAGTTTAGACCAACTGTCGAGGAACTTATTGCTTGCTTTATATTCCTCCTTTTTTTTTATCTTTCTTTCGGCGTCTAGGCTGTTGTACTTCTTGTTCTCCGATGTCCCATTGCCAATTAGCGTAATTTCGGCGGCGAGAGTTAGTTTGCAGATGGTAATTGTTAATTGATGCCGGGAGGGGAACTGTCATGCTAATGCATTTTTTGTCCGAAATTTTTTTCACGAGTTTTTTTAACTCCGCTGATATAAAGTAAAAAATTCGCTTATAGGGCTTAATGAACGTTAGACATGGAATTTCCAATGTAAATCAGCATCAGGATACATATCGACGAGAATTCGGTAGTAATATTGTGTCGCGAGGCTTTCCCTTCCTATAAGATTCCCCAAGATTAATCTCGGGATGAAAATTTGGGATGACAGGCCAAGACCTCGTATACCCTCACGCCCCCCGCCCTTCCCTCCTCTTTTCCGGGTCATTGGCTCTATTCGGCCCATCGGCGAATAACGAGTGAGATATATACACGCGCCGAGATCTCTCGATAAACGGAGGGTGGAACACGAATCCGAGATCCCTCCCCACCTCCTTAGCTCAAAATTCTTTATTTCATTTCGGGACATTTATCAATGTTTCTTACGGCTCGGCTGTGCCACGTACCTTTTCCTCCTCGATATTCAATTTTCTTGTTATTTCAGGATTACTTTATACGATTGACGTTGTAAACCTACTAAAATTCTTTATAATAAATTTTACTTATTCGCGTGAATCAATAATGATGATTAATTATGCATTTATTGCACCGGTATCGTTAAATTGTCACATTTAATATATGGCTTCGTATTTCTCGAATTATTTAATTATTTAATTTATTAATCGTGAATACTCGTTTCTTGGTACGCAAACGAAAATACCAGTGATTATCCGAATGTCATTCCAGCGGCATTATCCAACATTACCCTCGATTCTCTTAATAAATGCTCTCGAGAATCTGAACTATGATAAAATTTTTCAACCTCCGTTTTTCCTCTCGCGAGCGCAGCAATTATGTCTCCCAGCCACCTGCAATTCACTCCCTAAATACCCAATCGAGCTCAATTAATCCTCCGTCCGTTCATTATTAACGTAGAAGAAAGAAAAAGTAGAGTATAGCCGGGTCTGGACGTCAAAACGCGGAGGGAAAAATCCAATTGGACGAACGCGCGGCGAGTCGCAAAGGTGACTATCGGCCCCCATTACAGTTATTGGGCGCCTTCTGCAAAGCTTCTCTGCACTTCCATCTCTCTCTTGGTCCAAATCAACTTTCTCCCTCTCTCTTGCTCTCCTCCCTGCAGATACGGAATATCCGTAAGAGACGAAGGAGGCGGTGCTGATTTAATCAGGGAAAATACGAATGAAGTGCAGCCGGCCAAGTATCCGCGGGAGCAATAGAGAAAAGTAATTCGAGAGGCCGCGGCTTTATCTCCGCCTTCTCGGGTTCTCGAAAGACGGATAAAAATGCTCGCTTGCCAATTTTTCGATCGCTTTGCCCCGCGCTCGAGAGTCTAGTGTATATAGCCCAGCCGAAGGCTTTGACGAGGCGCCTCCTCCCGCATTATTCATTTCCCAAGCAGTGCCCCGGTCCCGCGAACCCAATACACTTTGGCAATCAGAGTAACAACTTTGATGATTAAATGCCAGATTATGATATGAGATCTGTGTCAATTTTCTATATCCGTTCGGCGTCCTTTATTTAAACGTGAAGCTGCTGCCACGAGTTGAAAATTCACGGACCACTTGAATTTCGCAAATTCGCCCAGGATACAAGTATTAGAGCGAGCTGCGCACGCGACAGGTAAAAGAAACTGCAAATTACAGCGAAATGAATAATTTGGATAATCTAGTCGCTGATTTAGGGTTGTGCAAGGGCTTAACTCGCAGTTGGGCAGATCGACGCGTGCGAGCTCACGTACGCAGCAGCACCGGCAGCCGCCGCCTTCCCTTCCGCCGCCGGCCGAGCAAATGGAATCGCAAATGCAGTTACGCGTCTTTCCAGTCTATTCGCAGAGGAGAGCGTCTATATATATATATGTGTATATACAGACGCGGGGAGAGAGAGAGGCAAGTAAACAGGTTTCGGCGTACGCGTAACGCGAGGCATTAGCAGGGCTCTCGCGAGAGCTGAGGCGAACTACCTAGTCGTTGAGAGCGAGGCTGCTATCCGAGTGGAGTGGCTCAGAGTTTGGTCGGTGGTGGCGGTGCGCGCGAGAAGCTCCGCCGTTTCGACGCTGCTCTATCTCTCTCTCTCTCTCTCTCTCTCGTCCGCTTTACTTTTTGTGTACTTCCCGGTACTGCGTCGATGCAGATTTTCCACGCTGGCTTTTATGAATTTTTCATAGTTGCGAAATGCTGCGAAATACTGCTGCTGCTGTTGGTTTTTTGCAAGCTGGAACGTTCAGTGGAGTATCCTTAAATGGGATAATATATAAGTTCAATTTAGATCAAAGTAGAAAATTCATTTGGAATGGAAAAAGTTCGTATACCAAAACATTAGGAGGAATCTCTATTTTTGCACTTGATACATTTTTGTATACTTGTGTACACGCAATGGAATCGATTGTCCAGTAGATTGAAAAGTTTCTGTAGTAAAACAATTATTTTTAATCCATAAAAGTTAACCCTCTCTCGCTCAAATTACTCCGAACTGAAACTTAAACTCTAATAGAACACAGCCGTGTCCAATTGCACACATACACACACATGAAATGGCGAGGTGCACAAAGGCAATCGTGTCGAGAAATAAAGGATAAGCAAAAAAAAGAGACTGCAGCGAAAATACCCAATATATATCGAGGCTGCAACCCTATATACGCGCGAGAGGTATTCATGAAAAATAGCCCATCTGAGGAGAGAAATGGAGATGCTATATACACGCGGCATAATACGGGGGAGAATAATGAAAAAAACTGGCAGGCAATGAGAGCGAGAGAGAGAGAGTAAAGGGCCCGCTGTCCGGAGATTTGATTGTGTGTACGTGCAAGATGGAGAGAGAGAGAGAAAGGACCTGCAGAATCGATAGCGCATGGTTTACGCGCTGACAATGCAAGCCCTGGTATAGTGAGGGGGCAGCGTTGCAGAAAATAACCTCGTCTCTGCTCGCCGGCCAGCGAAATTTACTCACTTCGCTCGCTCGCTGCGCGCCTCCTTTTTAATTACAGCTATTAAATTTTCGCCGGGGCGGCGCTTTTTGATTATACACCACCACCCGTGGGACGTGCGATTGTTGATGTTACCTTTTTGTTGTTGACGAAAAAAATAAAAACGAGTGTATCGATCACACACAAATTGATTTTTCTAGCGGGAATTAATTTTCCATCGGCAATATATATGTATAGAGGTGCAGCGATGATAAATGCAGCGCGATCCTTTAAAAAATATATCGCACGGAAAAAAGCGTCTCGAGGCATTAACGTATAATTTATGCCGGCGCTCGAGTCATAAATAAAATAGACGAGAGTCACTATATAGCGTTGCTGCAGCGCAGTAGGAGAAAAATAAACTTCTCGCTCTCCTCTCGGCGGAAAGGCGCGCGCGTGTCCCTTTGTCTTCTTACATCTTGTTCCTCGCTCTCTTTTGTGCCTTCTCTTCTTTCCCGACTACCATAACCGTCCAGGAATAATTAGCCTTGAAAATGTTGTTTTCAACTATCGCGCTTAATTTACCTCTTAATTGTTGGCCTCGCTTTCTCTCTCTCTCCTGCTCGAACAGTCTTATATACAGATATACACGCAGACACACAGCCATGCAGCTCATGCAAATTGTACTTGGGACAGTAATTACAACTTTATGATGAATGGATTCCGAGTTCTGCACCGTTTCGTTAACCTTTAGTACTATAAACAAACGGGAGGAAAAGCTATGCGCTGCAGTCTCACCTCGTCGGAACTAATGCCTCGGGAATTTAAGTACCTCGAAAAAAGCGCAGCGAAATAAGTTCACTATATACCTGCGTTCCTTTAATTCCTCTGGCGACAAAAAGATCTCTTGACCCGAAGCATGAGAGAATCTCGAAACTATAGAGAAGAAGAAGAAGAAGAAGAAGAAGAAGAAGAAGCAGAAGAAGAATCCGCCCCAATCACACGGGGGACTTAGTGCGCGCGCGCGCACACAAACTTTCGCAAGGAGGAAAAAAAAATTCACCAAGATTCGAAAGAAGGATCCCAGAGGCCAGTTCGATTACCGGCGCGTATACCGAGAGACTTTCCGAGTCGATCCTCTCTCTCTTTCCCTCCTTCCGACCCAACGGACTTTAGCCAACTTCATAAATGTTTCGCCTCCCTCCCCCACGCAGGCGGAAGATTGAATCGCGTCCAAGCCTCTGGCCTCTATGTCGAAGGAGACTATATACGCGGAAAAGCGGAAAAGTTTCGCGCGAAAGAGTGGGAACCGAATGCAATGATAACTACACGAGTTTCCACTTTAACGGAAAAAAGGGGTAAGAGAGAGAGAAAGAGAGGGAAAAAAAGGAGTGGCGAAACGGACGGTTTCGTTATTACGACAGAGAATGAAAAGCGCCGCGGCGGCGGCGGCGTTGGCGGCTCGTAAACGTCGTATATATGTGTGTATATATATATACACACACACTTGGAGCACGTGGAATTGCGAATATATCAAGTTGGTGTGGAAGGTATAAAGCCACTTGGCTATTTCTCGGGTCCCGCGCGAGAGCCGAATACCAAATGCGCCGCGCCGCACTGCACCAGCTGCCTTATGACATCTGCCATCGCGTGGCTACGGTGGCGGACTGCCTACGAGTCGAGTTTTTAATTTCAATCTCGCCCCGTATGACCGGGGAAATACTGGCAGGTTAACTATTTATACCTCTTATATAAAAAATAATTCAACAACATTTTTAAAGACGTATTTTATTTTTTTTATTTTTTTATTGTTATACGAGTTTATATCGTTATAATGTACAGTTATAAAACTTTTAGCATGGTCTTTTTACATTAAATTTAAACGATGGAGTTGTAGTTGATGATTGAGCTTGATTTATTTATTGAATTGTAAATTGAATTCCAGCATTGAAAAATATTAATAGACGCTTTCAAAAAGCAAACTGATAAAACAATTAGCCGCAGCGGTTGTGCCCGACAAATACTACTTCTCCTGTTTTTGGATCGAGACAATTACAGAGCATCACCTTTTCACATTGACCCTTGAGGCATCTAGGTGCACATATTTCATCGCATTTCTCTTGTGTACAAGCTGCAAAAATGAAATTATAATTTCGTTACTAAATACAATTTAATAGGTATTCATAAATAAAGCGATTTTAAAATTATAAATTTTATCATCTTGTTAATTTTTATCAAGCCATTAAAAAAAAATTTAAATTTAACTTGTTTAAAATGGTGTCTTCTGCCGATGATGAATATGATCGACCATTGAGTATATATTTACTTCTTTTGAGTGTATATTTATTATTATTACTAAGATTAATTACATCATGTATTGGTAAATTACATATTATGAAAATGTACTTAAAAGTTATTTAAAATTCTTGGTAAATATTTTATCATTCTTTATGGGGTATGATGATAAGTAACATGATCATAACATGACCTGTTTTAGCCACTTTCAACTGACTATATACTAGCGTAAAAATCTTTATCATTTCTACTCAGATTGTAAACAAAAAATCCGTACTTCACAATCAAATGTATTGTAAAATTTGGCATATGAAATTGTTACGGTCTAATTAAATAGTTATATCTGACTTACTTCGATCAACAAACTCTAAGGATTGAGGATTTGCGAAGACGCACGACAAAGCAACGAGAAGCACAAGAACTAAAGTGAGGGTCTTCATGATGAGAGATTTTTTTGTTCTTGACGATTTTGATTTTAGTTACCGAACCACCTGAAGTTTTTATTCTACTCGCAATTCTTTTATACGTTCAAGAAATTTATCAATCCAGAAAAAGAATGATAAGATAACGAAGGAGTTATTATCATAAATATGTGTACATAATTATTATCTCAGTTTATCCGATTTTATTGTTCGTGATCAGTGTGTGATAAATTTTTAAAGGAAAGATTTTAATGATCACAACGAATCAACATTGCAGAGCTTGTATAAGCACAATTATATAAACATTGTACAAATATAAACCTTATACAAATTGTACACTGAAGTATACAAAGGAAATCTTAAAATAATTTAAAAAACCGCTGCCAGTTCATTGTTTTTATTTTCTTTCGTACTTCTATAATGCAATCTCAAAACTTTTTTTTCACCATCATAAAACTTCATTTTAGAGGATGTAATAAATCTGCTCATTAATATTGCACCAGCGGCTTACTTTTTGCGACCGATAAAGCCTTTTTCGAGTTCTCGGTCGTTATAGTATGTAATTCAATTGACGTAAAATATGAGTGTTTAAAAAGATGTTTAGTTTATATTTATAACTTGCAAAATTATTCGTAGTAAAAAAAACAATGTATTCATTAAAACTTTTGAAAAACTGCGTGCAAAGATAACGCGGAAACTTTGGCTAATGATTTGTGGCTTTGCTAAAGGTTTATTATCTTTAAGATGTACCATGAAGATTTTCTTAAATATACAATTACTCTAATTGTGTAAGTGTTAAGTCGTGTTTATAGATATGATAATTTAGAAAATTCATTTTATACCAAAAAATTATATAACTTAATCAGAATTTGTTTGTATCTATTAAGTTTTTAAGAAATTTGGTACATATTTTGAATAAAGCTTGCTTTAGAAGTAAGAAGGTTTTCGAGTCGATTATGGATTATAAGGTGATTTATTTATTGAATTATAAAAATTGAGATTCTCCGAGACAGAAAACTACTAAAGCAGATATCAGTGGTTTTTCGTGTCAGGGATTAAAAGCACATTGTCGCACGATCTTCTTTGTCGCAGTAGTATTTTACATAATATTAAGTAAAATCACGTCGCAAATGTAATTTTAAGTACTACTTTATGTTGATAAAAGTATGTAACTGGAAATATACTTACCAATTAAGAGAGATATCGTATCTTGTCATCATTTGCAAACAGTAATGAAAAATTAGGCTAAATTAAAATCGTAAATTTCTCTGATTAAATTGTTTCTTCTTCAAAAGAATTAAAATTATAATAAATTTCGAATTTCTTATAAAAAATATTGTGCGTAAATTGCGGTAGGTCATAAAATCACTGAATTTCCAGTATATGCCTCCGCTTTCAAAAATATCTATTGAAATTGAAAACCTCGAAAGCAGTCGATTTCGCGAACTATTTTCTCTCGATAGGAGAGCCTAATTGAGGATCACTGCTTCGACGATGATAGAGCACAAGCGAAAGTTCTATCTCAGAGGCTGATGGTATTTTTTAAGAAGTCCGGGAGACCATAAACAAAAGAAGTTCTGTCGAATCGGGCGCGCAATACGAATATCTACAGTTCCTTTTTCGCGTGATTCATCAAAGTTTCGCCGTTGTGGTTTATCGTTGTCGTATGCTACGTGCCGATGGCTTAATAGGATTTTATGTACCGTGCTTTATAAGCTACGTTTGTTTTGGTTAATTACTTATTCTGGAATTCCCGATAGAAGCGACACTTTATTCGATGTTGTAATATTTGTTATTCATTGATTTGTATAGCCGTAGCAAAAAAAGTACTGGAAATACGCAATTTACTTAAAAATTACTTATTCAGGTACATGAAAAAAGCAATAGCCATTTAATAGTGTTACAAAATAAAATTTTTGATTCTTTCAATTTATTCTCCTTGATCCAGATTTAGAGAGTATAATGCGAAACCAGTGTACAGAAAATAATTACGGAATCATTACTATCAGTACATATAGTGCGAGGTTATTGATATTGTTTAGCCATTATTCAGTCCATATCGCTATGATACATGCGGATAAACACTAAATACGCAAACAATACTACTTCTACAGAGCTCGTTCGATTTGAACAGTGTAGCGACATGTATTACTTGTACAATGCATTAGCACTGGAAGTAAAACTATTTAATTCAATTGATTGTATAAAATCATTCAAAATATTCTCCAACATTAGTATCATCATTCGAGTAATGACTGTAAATAAATATCAATATAACTTGTTCGGCGCTTAAAAAAAATTGTTAAAAAATGGTCAATATATAGAAAGTTTCTCACTTTTGAAATGGTAAAATCGTAAAATATTTTATTACTGTGCAGCTTTTAGGGATCAGTGTTTCGCGTTTCAAGGAAGCCCTACACATTCCCATCGAGACGTCTACCATTAATCCAAAAATCGGCCGGTCGTTAAATCATCCCTATGTTACATTTCTATTTTTTTCAAATGCGCGCTGCACTGCTGCACGCGTACTCGCAATAAGTGCAAAACAAAAATGTCCGCTCCAAAAACTCGGATATACCAAATGGAACACTCATGTCACGTTTCCCATAAAAAAAAAAAACAAAAAAAAAACAAAAAAAAAAGAAGGAAAGGAAGAAAATCTCGTTCCTGCTGGGCGCGTAAAAATACAAGTTCCCCAGTCGAAAACTTTTTATTTTTGCCCGGGTCCTATAGAAGCTGACAGTTTTTTTCATTACAAGCGTTACGCGCATATACGCGGAAAGAGCCACCGCCACTTGGCCCACTTTTTATTTTTATCATTTCGAGGAGTCGCGTATACGGGACGAGTGAGAGAGAGAGAGCAATTTCGAGATGTACATAACCGCACGGTGAGGCTTTTGGCTGCTCTCATACTCATTCATCCTCTTTTTCACTCTATCTACCTCGCGCTTTTTTCGTCCCGGTGTTTTTGTTGTTGCGCTCGAGGAAGCGTCGCTGTCTCTTCCTGCCTTTTTGCGCCGCGGCTGGCAAATTAGATGCTGTCGCTGTGTTTTGAGATCGCTGTAATTGAATTCTTGGATTCTGTGCGGTTGTTGCAGCTGCAGAGTATATTCGTTGATTAATGCGGAAACGTGGTTGAATTAACGTTCCCCAACAATGAATTCAATTCTTTTTTTCTTCAAATGCCACTTTTAATTTGAAAGTTTCGTTAAAATTATACTGAGAATTTTCAATAATTGTGGCATTTGTTTGATGTTTGCCTTCTTTACCAATCGAACGATTTTCACTAGCTTTTAATCATTCGCATTGGAATTAAAAGTATGATTAATCAAAAATAGCTTTTGTTGGAAAGGCAAAAAAGTTTCATTATTGGACTTCCTGGCATTTTCTTAATTAAAAATGTACGTATAACAAACCCAATCTAATTCCCCGCTCGGAAAGTACAAAAATAAACAGTTGATAAAGCATTTTTTTCATTTTCACCACCTAAATACAACTGGACGCTAGCGTTTCATTAAAACCGCGCCACAACAGGCTTAAAACACTTTAATTTTTCCCTTGAACCACAGATATAAGCACAATGGCACATTCCCCGAACGCATCGAACAACGTCGAGCGTAGAGAAGGAAACACTCGCGTATATATACAGGAGTTGCAGAGATGCCAGGGCTAAACGAAGCGGCGGTGTTTGATGTGCACGAAGCTTGCATTGCCTGCGCTTCGAGTGATCTCTCTCGAATATACGCGGATGCGTCAAGTGCGTGTATAGCGCACGATTGGACAAAGACTACGACTCGGGCGCCCCGATAATTGGTCGATTGGCGGAAAATTTTCCGAATTATTCGTGGCCCCGTGGATGATGCATTAGTGCGGTCTGGCACGATATATCGTCCGGCTCCTCCATTCTTTTTTTATTAGTGACTGCAGCTCTATTATTAGCTCTGTTTTGTTGTTCTTCTTTGTTCTGATTCGATATCGAGTGATTTTCGAATTATCTCGGTCCGAGAGTAGTATACACTGACCAAGAAGAATAAAATTTGCAAAACAATATTTTTAAGTAGAAATGAAGATTCCTCCTTATAAGATGTATACAAAACAATCAAAAAGTGTTATGATTCTCATTCCCAAGGATAGAGACTCCAATGTAAACGTGAAAATAATATTCTTCATTGACAAATCAAAGGCTCCAATCAAAGCAAACTTTAAATTCGATCCGACGCCAAAATTCGCAAAAAAAAAAGAGAGAGAGAGAAAACCACAAAATCCCATGTACTACACGACATAAAAGTACCGCGCCATTCAAGCTGAACGACTCCTTAAAAAGCAGATTCTACAAGCTTGCGTCGTCCGCCGCCTCTCGCTAACGTTGCGTATACGTATACAGAACGCGCAAGGTAAGGACGTCGCGCGAGCGCGGAAATTTAAAAAGCCATGTGTACGACGTTGGTATACATGTATGTATACATAAAGAGAGGTGAGTTAGGCGGGTCACGCGACTCTCCTTCTCTCTCTTTATATACGCGAGGCTGCCTCATTTATATTTATACGGCGTCGCTGTATCAAGATGCTTAAATATTTATGGGGGAGAGGAGCTGCTGCAGCGCGTAGCAAAGGAGAAAATCTCCGTATATATAAAGGGGCCAGCAACAGAGTTGCGCGTATAGGGCCGCGCCACCTTAACTTATGCGAAAAGTTTATTTCGCGATTAGAGGACGCGGGCCGCGGGGGCCGCTCACACGATTATAATCTCGTATCTTCTTGGGGAAAAAATGTTCTTGCCCGCCAGTCACTAACTATATGCTGCTCCTTCGATGCAGCACTTTACCGAACCTCCTCTGTGTATATATAGCCGTACCTGATTATCGATTGATATTGGCTAAACATTGGAACTGTTTTTAAAAACTATATTTTATATATATGCATGAATTGAACCACGATAATGTCTTTATGTAATGCGTTATGATAATATTAAATATTTCCGTATTATCCTTTAGCGCGTAATTATTACGAGTTCGAAACCCGAGTGGGATAAAAGCGCTTTTAAGAAACGCGATATATATATATATACGTTTTATTTGAGTGTGGCCGAAAAAACGGGGCTCGATATATATATATTGCCAATCGATATAAGCCACTTAATCCTCATTTCCGAAACTGCCCATCCTCGTTATTGCATCAGCTTACAACCGCGGCGAGTAAAAAAAGAACCGCTGCGATACGTTCGATTAAAATTTCATAATAATTTTCAAGCCATTAGATTCCGTCGCTTCCTACCTCTGCCAAGGCTGGTGTATGCCAGGGACGAGTGTAGTGTGTGTTTGCGCAGGGCCAAGTTCGCGCGCGCGCGTCCTATTGATCGGCTAGGTGTGCGCGTCCTCCTCGCCTCTGCTGCTGCTGCTGCTGCTTCTGCTTCTTCCGCACCTGTAAACGCCGCCGCCGCCGCCGCCGACGCCGCCACCACCACCACGGCAAATTGCATTCGGCTCGGCCCGGCGTGTTTTGATTCCTGAACCGCCCCTACGCCGGACGCGTTTTATACGTTGCAACTCGGCTCTCGGCTTGCGCTGTGCTCCCAGCTCGTATACGCTTAAAGGATATATGTACTTTGAAGGGGGAGAATGAAGGATTTTTATTGACTGATATTATTATGGACATGATTTTTTTATATTAGGGTTACGACCGTAGACGTTTATCTAAAGGACGACTTGGATAATAGAAAATTAGAAAAAGTCCAAAGTACTTATCAATTTGTATTTATACGAAACGAATCTGATATTAGAACTACCGACTTTAAAATGGGAAAGCGAAAGTGCGTAAGCTTGATGAATTTACAAAACTGATCAAAATAGCGAAATTCGACAGAATATCACAGTATGTCCAATTTCGGCACATCACGTTGTAATTTTAATACCAGCATTGTAACTAGAGATTATACTAAAATTTCTATACACAGAACATATTATGTATATTTAAAATTTAAATTGAATTGAATTAATAGATTAAAATATTCACAGATTGACATAAACTTAATAGATTAAAAATTCATAGATCTTAATGCAATTAGATAAAATGCAAAATTCACATTGTTCTATAGCTCTAGAGGTGGAGATTACACATGAAACTTTTCCTACAATTAGATCCTTTATAAATTATGAATTTATTAATATTTACGAGCTTCTATCTCAAAAAATCTATTCTATGTTTAGAAATTCAAATCCCACTAAAATAACAAACATATATGTCACTCTATAAATGGATGCATACACCGGTAACACATCATACATCATATACATATACATCAAAATGAAAAAATCGTTAGGCAGCCTAACGCAATCGACCTACAAATTTACGATATTATAGCATCGAGCAATCCACTTACGTCGAGCATTTTCATTACGCAGATTCAATTTTCCTAAAAACTCCCTGACCCGTACCACGACCAGCACCTGCAATTTCACTCGACGATGTATACATACATATATACATCGTTTACTTGGCAAACTTTAATATCGCGACCGCTTGATGAAAAAAAAGGCGCCGAGAAAGAACGAGAGAAAGAACGAGAGAAAGAACGAGAAACATGTATATATAAGAACTTGGCTGAATGTGTGTACCGTGAGCTCGTATCACAAATTCTTTTTTTTTCTCTCTCTCTCTCGATGTTTTTCAATCGAAGCTCTGAATTATCGAGGTGCATAATACGAGCTTTTCATCGGAGGAAAATTATCATCGAATAATCGTGTACCGAACGAGTGATTTGAAAGGCTAATAAAAGCCGAGGCGCGGGAAAGCTATATAATAGAGGCTCCCAAAGCCCCTATTCACGTTATAGATATATATATATATCTTTTTCTCTCTCGATTCAGCCGGGTTTAATTAATTTCATAATACGACGGCTTCTTTTTCAAAGCTCGCGCGCGGGTTGTATATATGTATAGAGAGTGCGAATGGACGCACCGAACGGCCGCGAAGCATCGATTTGCTTTAACATAGTGCAAACAGGAAATTATACACTCGGCTAGTTCGCCATTATTCTCCGCTATCATTATCCATTATCGTCTTTCCGGCCGTGTTTAACACACTTCTAAGCCCCTATACATACTAAATAATTTGAACGCGGAATCGATGCATGTACACCGGGCTGCAAATAGATTTCTAATCTGCACCTTCTATCTCAACGATTTTGAAAAATGTATACCCTTAATACATAGACATGGAGAAATGCTCTTTACGTTGTAAACTACTTACTTTTATCGATTCCGAGGAAACTATCCGCAAGTACTTATAACGAAATAAAATTAATAATTCATATAGAATCGGAACTACTCTTATTAAACAATAAACTACCATCGCGAGTCCACGTTCCACTTCGAATTTATACGTTATACACACAAAATCACGAGATTTGTGGGGCAAGTCGGGCCGCGCACTTAATTCACGTAGAGTCGCTTCTCTCCTTCTATAGAGTCGCCGGAACCGAAATAAAAGTGGAGTTCATCAAGTTCCCATCTCGCTCGGCGCCTTTATTTGTTTTGCCGGGTGTACGGCGGGGCGCGCGTGGGTCCGAAAAGCTTTTCTCTCTCTCTCTCTCTCTCTCTCTCTCTCTCCCTTAGCCTCGCGTCGTTGGGGCGCGGGCGCGTGCGCTTGATTGCAGGCCTCGGCCCATTCATTCCGGGCACGCGCTTCCCTCATCGAATTAGCCGCCGCTGAATTAGTTTACGCAAATTGACGCGAGCGCTGCCGCCTACAACTTCTCCCGCGCTTCGTGGAGAAAGTTTCGAAGCGAGACAAGGCTATATGCGCCACTTTTGCGATGTGCAGTTGTTCCCTGACTGATCGTTCGCTGTGAGATGTTTTTAATTATGGATGCCGAATTTTCTGGGATCTGTTTTGCTGATGAAGTATATACGTCTGAATTGAAATGAAAATAATTTTTTTCTTCTTTTTTAAGTTTAGACCCACATAGCGTGAACACGTTGGAACAATGTTTCTAGAACGTTTCTTTGAAAACTTAGAAGTGCAGTTTCTTTGAAAATTGTGGAACGTGGGAGAAGCATTTCACAAACTTTTCTAAAACGTGTTTTGGGACGCCAAAAGTGGACATTTCCAGGTTCTGAAACGTTTCTCCTACGTATCTTCCTATGTGGAAATTATTTAATATAATTTGTTTTATTGCTGAGTTAATTTAATTCCGCTTATTATCAGGAGAGCAACATATCATTAGTTTTCAAATTATTCGATTTCCAACTAATTACAATTGCTATCTACTTTTGAAACATTCATAACGTATACGATCCACTTTTTAATAGTTTTTCATCCTCTCGAAGATTCGCATACCATGATATTCCCTCGAATCAAAACAGAAGTGCTTTTTTTTTGCCAAGAATAACAGGGCGCCATAATGAAACGCAGCGCGTCACATCAATAATTCCCACCGCAAAAAATGTCCATATCCACGGTGGCATTTCGCATTCATCAACTCTTTCAACCGTGCGAGCGCCAAGTACAGCAACATCCACCGACGCCATACGAAAGCGCAATGAAATTAAAATTCCGCGAGGAAATTCAACTAGAATCCAGGACGCAGCAGGACTCG
>UELV01081862.1:0-14035 GCA_900490015.1 Megastigmus stigmatizans
ATATATATATATATATTGTTCGAACGATAATGTATGAATGAGCGCGAAATGCCTTCCTCTTAAAATGTTAACTGTCTGGTCTGTCTCAGACTGTATCTACTTGCCTTAAATTTTCCCGAAACGGGTATATGACGATCAATACATAATACCTACATAGGTATAAAAAGATACAATGATAGAATAAAATGGACATTGTTACATCCATCATTTTAAAAACTACCTAATATCAAAATTAATTATCTGAGAAATGCCAATCCAAGAGAAAATGTTTTAAAATTGATATTTTCAATAATTACTCTAACCGCTCTACCTATATAAATTCGATATAAAAGAGAAGATAACAGTAAAATATTTTAGACAGTGTCTCTATAAAAATAAATTTTCGAACTAAAGTAATTGTCTATACTATCTAGCAAATAATAAATTTTAATTTCAAAACTTTTGCTATTCTTTATCTTTTCATCCTTCTGTCCTTTTTAATATACATTTCAAATAAGTCCCCAAAATAGATCGAATCTTTCACGAATAAAGGAATGGCTCAAAGCACAATAAAATGTCTTAACGCGAATGATTTCTTCAAAATTTTCAAAAAAAGCAATACGTATAATAAAGCAGTTCATTCACAGCTGACCGTCATTTACCGTCGATTTCGATTCAGTGTATCTTTCTCTGATTCTCTTACCCAGGCACTTTCGCACCTCACGAGAGCACTGATGGGCGCGTGCTTCTCGCCCCTCCCCCTGCGAATACATGACGCGCGCGACGTTTCCTATTTCTGCTTGCACAAGACGGAAGGGAGGCAGTAGAGGTGGAAGGAGGAAGCGCGTGCACGCGCTTGGAGCATGACAGCTCAGTGTACGCGAGAGGACGCAGACTCTCCCCGATGAATGTCATCTCGCGCACGGGCTGTTTTCATTTCGACAAACAGCGCTTTGATTTTTAATCGATTTTCATCTCTTCGAATTTTCATCATCTATTTTAAATAATTTTACAATTACATTCTAATGACATCTACATTATGTATTTTATGTATTTCTTATCGGACCATTTACAATTTACGGTTATAAGCTATTATTCTTTACGGTTATTAGCGACTATTCTTATGTTTACGATTTCAATCGTATTAATCACTACAATTTGAATGGGATAAGGAAATGCACAATGATGAATCATCTGTATTAATGTTCTTTGTTCTTTCTTTATTGCTATTACCAAGAATCGCTTTGAAATACATTGTATTGAAAGAAAAATAAAATAACTTCAGATAAAAATAATCAAAAAACTAAAAATTTGCTTTTGGATTTTTTCACTTGATACAATAAATGGATCACCATTTACACCATAGAACCATTTTTTGTTTCTTGGTGTTTGCAAAATTATATTTATATACATATAAAATAAGTAGTAACGATATAGTTTACTCAGACACATGCAGCAAAGTAATCGTTCTACCATTATCTTTTTTTCTACTCTTTTAAGCAAAAAAATCTTTACGATATTTTTGCGAAGTTTAGTGATCATTTGAAGGTCAGTTGAATGATCGAGTTTGCTCAGAGATTTTCATAAATATTTCTTGAAAACTCATAAATATCGGATTAAAAAAACTGAGTGAACTTAAATAATGATTAGACGCTATTTATAAACAGAGATTCTATTATGCACATCAGTCATATCACCATTGTAAATACAAGAAAAAAATATAAAAATTATAAAAAATGATACAAACTCTCGTCGAAAGCCTCGAATCTTATAAGATAAACAAGATGTTCTTCTACAGCTTTAACAACTAGATCGTGCTTTTGGTGTCAGTTCAATATCGAGATTGAGCATCTTCGCTTGTCGACAAATATCGGCTACCGATACCGACGCCGCAGCAGCTTCTGCCATATCATCGATAGGAATGATTTTTAGTTTGGCATCCAATATAAGTTTCTTGCCTTGTTCAGAATTTGTTCCCTGCAAAGTAATCAACAGTAAATTGTTTGTACTTGTTGAAGGTTTATTTTATTCAAAAAAAATTATTTTCGTAATTTAGTATTATTTTAATAATATTTCTGTATATACCTGAAGTCTTACTACAACAGGAATGTTGAGATTTAGTTCTTTAAAGGCTGATATTACACCTTCTGCTATGATATCGCATCGGATAATACCACCAAATATGTTAACAAATATTGATTCCACCTTAAAATCAAATCTTACGGTTAGTCCGAGCCATTAAATTAATTTGAAAAGAATAAGCATGAAAGAAATTAAATTTAAGCAGAATAAGAAAGATATTTTCTAGCATATAAACTGCTAAACTACCTTTGAATCAGAAGCAATGATTTTGAAAGCTTCAGAGACAGCTTTAACGGTAGCGCCACCACCGACGTCTAAAAAGTTGGCCGGTTCACCACCACAAAGTTTAATAATATCCATTGTAGCCATCGCTAACCCTGCACCGTTGACCATACAACCAATACTACCATCCAGGGGAATGTAATTCAGGCCCATCTTATCTGCCGTCTCTTCGTTCTTACTTTTTTGGCTCCAGTCCTGCAACGCGTGCAATTCCTTCTGCCTAAACTTTGCACTGTCATCGAAGTTACACTTACAATCCAAGGCGAAATCTGCAAATGAATTCCAAGTCATTAAGAAATTATCGATTAAGATTATTAATAAAAATTCAACAGCAAACATAATGATAGACTTAAAATGAATATCGTTATATTTTAAGATTTTTTCCTACGTGATAGCAATTTTATTAAAATCTTAGAAAAAAGTTTTAGTCTCGTAAGGCGGTTTTAGGTTCCATTAATTCGTTAATTTTAGCCAAAATAAACGTAGATAAAAATAACACATTCAGAATAAAATGACGTTAATTCATTAAAAACTATAACAGCCATCGACTCACAGTTGCCACAAAGATCCTGCACGAGCGGATTGATCTCGAGCAGTAACGCATCCTTATCGATGAAAAGACTGTACAGGTTGGTGACAATATCTCCGACAACTTCGATATCTTTGATACCAAGACTGCTAGCAATCTGTCTTGCTGTCTCACAGGAGACACCTTCGCGTATATCTATTGGCGTATAGCTGATCGCTTCCGGGTTCGTCGCAGCGACATCCTCGATGTTAACGCCGCCTTGACTCGACGCTATTATTACTGGTCCCTGTTTCACGAGTATGTTTGTTAATGTGTGTAGAAGCAAGTGACGTGGATGTTTGCTATGCACGTACCTACTGAATTTGTAGGGGTGAAAACATTAAAGCGTTAGTACTCCAAATTGAAAGAGTCAATGTATGAACGTATAAAAATAAATATTCAAATTGGTTTTACTTCATCAAAAAATTAGAACATGAAATTTATGCACCGTGATAGTTTATGTATATTAAATTAATAAAAATTTTACCGATAGCATTTTTGCACATCTTTTCTCTAATTTACGCACAAAAAATACTAAAAAAAACTCATGAACACCATTTTCCTTGAGCTCAGCTTTCATAACACGGAATCGCTCATAAATCAAATCTATCGCAAAAAGCAGTTCATCGATTCCAACATCGCCGATGAAATCATTCACATTGAACTCATATTACAAAACATCGAGCGAGGCTTTTATTATGAAACAATAATGTATTGTCTACTATCACAACAACAAAAAAAGGTCTAAAGCGTTAATACGGTTTCCTTCAACTTTGTGTCGGTGCATCAGAAGCTTATCGGACTCGTGTAACTAGAAACATTGAAAGTGTAAAGCACAACATTGCAAAAAATAGCCGCACTCATGCGATACGATTGCAAGTATATGCACGGTATAGAAGTGTTAAATAGACTTACGCCAAAGCTTCGCTCTATCATGACCGAGAGATAAAGTTCTTTGCGAATGAACATCCTCGTAGTGACCATCACGGAGTTGCATATCCTGCCGTCCTTGCCTGTCTGCTTCGTTACAAGCTTTTTTCCGATCATCTTGCTGGCAAGTTTTTTCGCCTCTTCTGGACTGCAAGGACACACAGTTTTTTTAGCTGAATAGTAGACTATTTTTTTTTATAAAAAATTGTATTTGCCGCTTTGAATTAACGATGTTTTTGTCTAGCGTTTTTAAAATGATATTCAAAACTTATAAACCAAAAACAATGTTCAATTTTTAACGTTAGTTTATATTGAATTGTAGTGAATCTTACTTTGAGGAAAGTAACATTACGAAATTTCCGCAATTGTAAGTATATTATTTTCAATTTAGTTAGAAAAGTCTAAGTTTAAAGAGAAAACAGATACCAAAACACCTTTAGATAAAGTGAGAAAAAGTAAGACACTTACCTTTCGCACATAATAACGCCGCCAACATTGCTCCCCATAAAGTGTCCTTTGCCTCTTCCACCAGCCAAAACCTGAGCTTTCAGTACAATATCCCGCGAATCGAGTTTTTGTGCTATCGTAGCCGCCTCATCGGGAGTATTCGCTACACCGAAATCTGGTGTCGGTATCCCCGCCGATTTCAAAAGTGTGTAAGCCTGGTTCTCGTGTAAATTTAAAAATCGTCGCTGTTGCTTGCTGCATGATTCTCGTGCTACGGCTACCAATGACTATAAATTTAGACATAATTTTAAATCATGTTCTTATAACTTACTGCAGATATAACATTATCATATTGGTATGCGAATTTAGTATGTTTACAAGTCAATTATATAAGCTTGAAGAGTTGAATGTTGTCATTTCGTCCTGTTTCTATAGGGGTACGGCTCAACTCAGCCCCCTGGTTATGTATATACTTCATTCAAAACACTCGACTCAACCGAAATTTTAATATCAAACTAATCGATAAATGTTTTGGATAATGTATATTATCATATTTGTTTTAAATTATGTTATTTGAATTTCTTTTAAAGGAATTAAAATTATTCAAATTAACGGTTGAACATTAGATATTGAAAAAATATTTGTCACCTTTCAGATCAATTTCATTCAGATTATTGAAGCAATACTTGGGTATTAATAACTATTTGTTGAATAATTTTTTTGCCATGTTTATACGTAAGACGTAATTCAATGCGCGCGTTCAAAAATTTACTTTACTTACTTTCAGTTGACCGTCTAAAACAGTGAATTTTGCCAAAGTTTTCAGCATCGTAAAGCTATCTATACTCTTCTCTCAGTACCTCGTCATTATTTCAAAATAACCTTACAAATTTAATACTAGAATATCGAAAACATATAAAAGAAACCTTGAAAAACGAAATTAAGTGAAAGTCGGCGCGTCGTGTTTTGTTTTTGCGAAGGCGATGGAAGAAGTATCGACACGTTCTCGGGAACTGCCACGATAAGACTGACAGCAGGCAATTACATGCTTTGATACAGTTCCATGCACAAAGCTGATCACGCACGGCGCAGTTCGAATAAATTTTCTTCTACACTTTATCTAAGAATGCAAAAGACGATATTACGCGCGAAGTTCGATAACAATGAATTTAGCCTATTTTAATGAGTGCGCTCAACGAAAGGTCAACGTACATTTTTTTTATTGTTATCGGATTATCGATATTACTTTTTTTTTTGTATATACATTTTACTTGGCATTGAATTTTTTTTGTCGATCTGTAAATCGGACGAATGCTTGTAAATTAATAAAGAGCATAAGTTATAACAGTAAAAGGTATTTAGTAAATTAGTTTCAATTAAGTGACCAAGAATAAATAAGGAACAGTAAAGTGTTTAGAGATGTCAAAGTAAAACTATTATTATGTGTTTTGAGTATATTTTATTATCTTTCTTTTTTCTCTTGAATAAGTGTACTCAATCATAGTTATTTTAATTATATTTAACTGCAGTACTTTCCTGTTTTCTCCGATATACAAAACTCATTTGTTTATAATATTCTAAGCTTTACAAAAAGAAAGTAAAAGCTTATCTACTGGTTATACAATAAAAGTTTTTCATATAACTATAAAAAGTACATTAGTGATGTTCTTGAATTCGTATCGATATATTCATATATCACAAGTCATCAATGGACTACACTTTTATGAATAATTAACTCTAAAAGCTTTCTCATGAGCTATTAATGTGCCATGTGTAAATTACAATTACAGAATTATTATATAACTATATACGTCACATACTCAATGTGTGCACATACTCGAGGTTGAAAGTATTTACTCGAGTATAAAATTGTCGCTTACACTATACATTTAGGATATCCTCCTCGTTTCTTTACAGTCTCTCAATTTTGGTTCTTAAAATGTAAAAAAGAACTAATAAAAAAAAAGATATATTATGTATATAAAAAGAAAAAGTTGAAGTGTGTCAAGGGTAATGAGGAACGTAATACACAATTCATTTTTCTTTTTTTTTCAATGGAGCTGGAAACATTCGTGAATTTATTAAAATCGAAAAAAATACCGAATTTTACCTAAATATTTCTAAATTAAGATAATTTTTTTTTACAATCTAGAATTTTTTTTTGCAATAAACAACATATTCGGGATAAAAATGTTTTTTATGAAAATTTTAAATTAAAATGTTTATTGCTTTTACAACTACTTCATGTATGAAGGATAATGACATCAGTAGTATCAGTCTTTTAATATTTGTAATTTTTCAGTTATAACCAAAACACAAGATTATGTTTCATTAAATTAAAACAGTAATATTAATAGATTAAATTATATTTTTACTCTTTTTTATTAATACTATAGTACCACTAATTAAATAAAAAAGAAACTAAACAATGCAGGTTCAGTAAAATTATTTATAAATTAACTGAGCTATTTAATATTTTGTAATTGTGTGGTAAACTCACTATATCTTCATTCTACAGTGCTCGAAACTATTCAGCACATTTTTTGTGCATTCAAAAATATTTTATTTATTCGAGTGAAAATAATAAAGACAAGAATCATTCCAGCCCCAGTTTCTATCTTTTTTCCAAAACTGCTTAGAACAAGCTGAAGCGGTCATTGAGTGTCCTGCCGGTGACACCAAAGTTGTTGGAAAGGCTGTACATGACCTCGCTGAAGGACCTATCCTCAAGGTCACCCGCGTCCGTTAAACTGATTACACTGTTGTTACGCCTGACGCTATTGGCTCGGGATCGTGAACGCGATCTAGCGCGTCTCGCTGCTCGGTTGACCTGGAAAAAATTTTATTTTTATCATAGATTAATTAATTTTAAAATTGGAGTTACAAATTACAATCAATAACATTACACCGGGATTTCTACAGCATGCAATTAATTTAATACTTAAGTGATCTGTTCAAACACAGTTTACGTCATAAATACTTGTTCATAAGTAGTTATTTTTAATATGTACTGCTTAAATTTTACGTTAATCAAGGTAATGAATATATTATACTACTTGTTCATAAGTAGTTATTTTTAATATGTACTGCTTAAATTTTACGTTAATCAAGGTAATGAACATATAATATATTTATGACGTAAACTGTGTTTGAACAAGTACTTGTGGTTTTCATATTTTTTCAATAACTTAAATTTCAAAAAAGTCAATTTGAATGAATTTATATTCCACAAAATTTTGTTTTATTATCATTATATCAAAATTATATAATATATATATATAATGTGTATTGTTAAATAATTTTTAAATAAGACTGGTCAAATAAATTGGCATCCAGAATAGTTATAGAATGGTTTTCTATATTTACATAATACTGTAAATATAAAATGTGGTGTTTTATTATCATTATACAAGATTATATAATATATATATAATCTTGATATAATGATAATAAAACAAAATTTTGTGGAATATAAATTCATTCAAATTGACTTTTTTGAAATTTAAGTTATTGAAAAAATATGAAAACCACAAGTAAACAGTAATTTATCTGGTATTTACGAATTTTCTCAAGCTTATATAATTGGTATTAAGGAGTCATTAGAAAATTTAACGCACAATCTTGTAAAATAACCACATTTTATATTTACAGTATTATGTAAATATAGAAAACCATTCTATAACTATTCTGGATGCCAATTTATTTGACCAGTCTTATTTAAAAATTATTTAACAATACACAGATTATTTAACAATACAAAACCTTTAGGCTTTTGTACTAGAAAAAAAAATTATTTCCTCTTCATCTTACAATAAAAAATATTCATAATACTTAATATTGGTACTATTAAAGAAAATGCAGTTATAAAATGCAACTAAATTTGAAATTAAATGGGAGCTTTTAAGAGAATGTAAGTTTTAATATTGATATTTTTTTGTTTGTTCCCTGGTGGAAATTTGTTTCATGAATAATTGTTAAAAACTATTTATAACTATTATAAAATGTCGAAATAGACATTAATAACAATTATAAACCGTTATAAACAGTTTTTAACAGTTAGATGCATTTAGTAATAGTTTCTAACAGTTATTAACAGTTATTAACAGTTATTCACATTTATCAATTTTGAAACAAATTTAAATAGTCAAAAGTTTTTAGAATTTAACAGATTAAAACTATTATAAACAGTTACAAATAGTTTCTAACACTTATTGACAATTATTAATAGTTATTTACAGCTTCTTACATTTATAAATTTCGCCACTAATAATATTTTGGTTGTAAAAGTATCTTCGAAGTTATTAAATGTGAATAATTGTTATTAACTGTTAGAAACTGTTTGTAACTGCCAGCAACTATTAAAATCTGTTGATAACTGATTATAATTGTTATTAATGTCTCTATTCCTACATTTTATAATAGTTATAAACAGTTATAAACAGTTCTTACGAGTTCATAAAAGTTAGTAATAGTTTCTAACAATTCTACACATAAAAAAATTTCTACTAGGATTATTTGTTGTTTTGAACTTTAAACTTTAGTTAACATTTCAATAAAATAAAGAAAAGCTAAATGAAAGTCTAAGACAAATTATTAGGTATACAAATATACTCAATAAATATTCTAAGGTAAATTATTAAAATATTTTTCGTCACTCTAACCACAAAATCGCATGTTTGATGCGACTTTACGGCTCTCGTGATGAAAAATACGGTTCGAGACTAGGGCGTAAGAGGATTTTTCCCTCACTCGAATTTTCGACCTCGCTTCGCTCGGCCGAAAAACGTCTCGTGAGTGAAATAATCGTCTTCCGCCCCCGTGTCGAAATGTACTATTTCCACACTCTGTGAGCAAAGTTCGATTTTGCGCATGCATGCGTTGTATGAAAAACTATTTTACGTAACACGTGCGCTCAAGTTATCTCGACTGGAGTGATTTTCTCTCGTCGAAATGATCTCTTTTGCTCACTAATTGTGTAATGTACTATTACAATTAAAAACATCTATAACATATTTACAGCTTTAGTCACTGCTTTCAAGTTTTGTAAATTTTGTCTGAAAGGTGATCTTCCTCGTGGTAACTGTCGTGGAGACACTGCAATTGGACTTTGTGTCTGCATTGTTGTTGGGTAGAGAGACATTGCGGTACGTCTTTGATTTGAATTATAGGCATCATTTATGGTATTCATAAATGTCATGGTTGCAGGAAGGTTTGAACGTGCAGCCCTGAAATAATTTCATTAAATGAGATGTTTTATCTTTTAAAATTCTACAATAAGCCCTGGTTACAGAATTTAAAATTTTTTTTTTTAAATAATATGAAAGTTAACCATTTTCAAGTTTTTAAGTAAAGAAAAAAAAAATTATACATTCTTTTTATTGATCACTCTACAATTAAGTAAATTTAAACTAAGTAAATAGTCTGGCTTTTTAGCAAAAAATTAATTGATATCTAATAAAATTATCATACCCCATTCTCATAAGCTTCTGTTCATATTGTGCTCGTCTTTGTGCTCGCATAATTTGATCCGAATGCAATCCTCCAGTACTATAACGTCTTCCAGAAGGAACTTGTTGCTTCTGGTGTAGAGATGACAAGTTTTTCAAACTTACAGCAGGTGATAGCTGAAAAGGATAGATTAGTTCTTGTTCCTACCTATATGTATCCAATTTTATGTGATAAAAAGTTAATTAAAAAAAAATTTAGTAATTTTAAATATTTATTTTTAAATGTACGTACTTCAATCATTAGAGCATTATTTTAAAACTTCAAATAAAAACTTACATGAATAAAATAAATTTATTTGCAGTATTCTTATTGAAAAACTATTTTATGATATTTTTTAATCAAATACTGTGATATTAAATTTTTTTTTATGAAAATTTGCTTTTTATGACTTTTAAGTCACCGTGTTCCTCATAGACAGGATTTACATAGAAAAAAAAAATGAAGAATAAAATTCAAAACTTAAATTAATATTGTTCATGAAAAAAGTTTTGAATTCTATTAAAATAAGTAAAATAATAGAATGTAAAAAAAAGTATAGCAAAGCTTGTTCATACCGAAAAAGCACTCTGCATTCGCATTGCCTTGTTTTGTCTTTGAAGTAATACAGTCTTTGCTCGCTTCACTCTGTTTCTATAAGCAATTTGTGATGGACTTTGATAGCCCAGTCGATTGTATACTGAAGATGGATCTCGCAGATTGGGCATACTACTGGTTCTTTTTAGAAAGCCCATATTTTTAGCCAAGAAAGTTGGCTTATTATTGTAAGCCAAATTTGTACGGCTTCTACTGCGAGTGAGACCAAACTTGCCACCTCGACGTCCAGCAAAACCACCTCTATTGCCTCTAGGGCTGTTGTTCAGATTCATACGGTTCAGCGATAAATTGCTTCGAGATCTTGTAAGATTTGACTTGATATTACCATTAAATCTGTTATTGGCAAATCCTCCTCGTGTATTATTTTGAGGGAATTTTCTCCATTGACCACGTTGATTATTGAACATCTGGTTATTATTCTGCCTACTATTGCTTCTGCTTCTCATATTGCCCCTCATGTTTCCACGTGTACCTCTCATGGTACCTCTACCACCACCTCTCATGTTACCTCTCATACCACCTCTTGAAGTTCCTCTAGAACCACCCCTTGAACCTCTTGTATTACCTCTGGTACTACCTCTGGTACTACCTCTGGTACCACCTCTGGCACTACCACCCCTCTTTGCTAATGGATTGGTCTTCTTCTTCTTTTCCATTTTTATGATGTCATCTTAAAAGGAAGAAAATGCACGATGATCAGTGAGCGTACGGCCTCAACAGCGAGTTTCAAATATATCTATTTATTTATTCTCCGTCTATTAGATTTATATATTTTATATTGAGATTTATTTTTTATTATTTTTATAATATAATATAATGCTTGAAGCAATAAAGACGGTAAAAATTGAATTTATGTATTTTCAAAAATTAATAGTAACTACTGAATATATTATCATATTTTTTTATGGTTAAACATAAAAATTTGATTAAAGGTCATCATTGTTGGTATTTTTATAATTAGCTACTTTTCCCATATTTCTTTTAAAAAACTTAATTCCAGAAACTAAGGCAGTTGTAATCTTAATTTCTTCTTAAAGTGCATCAAATAATCTTCACTTTTGTTATTCACTTTTCTTTGGATTTGAAAGAAGCCAGTGATGACATGTACATGCCTGGAACTTTATTTATTTATTTATTAGTTTATAATTAGGTATACATTTTTAGTATATAGGTAATGATAGTCTTGATTATAGACTAATATTTTGATGGAAAAAAAAAACTTTCTTCGTTCATAAGCTAAATCCATCTTGAACAATTTCAATCTGTTGAATGATTAAATTACTCATCAACAAAATTTTGATTATAATAATCCATTGAGCACTTTTAATTTGATGTTGAGGATGTCAATCCTTCAATGTCTTTGGATACATTGTTGTTGAATTATGTTTTATGAAAGTGTTGATACCATGAATTAATCCAAGATATTGTGCTTTGGTAGGTGAATTATTTTCTGAACCGTTGTATCCTGTGCGTTTGATGTTGGAAGTTTTTTGTAAAGCCAAACTTCAAAATTTACACGTTGAATACTTCTTGGATCACACGGCATAAGTTTCAATTGAATTATAAGGTTTTGAGTTTCATAACCAAAATTCAGAAAAATGTTTTGTTGTATTTGAAGTATTGAGTCACTCAATGAGTTGTGTTTATAGCCATCAGTTTGATGTTTTGGCAAGATGAAATTAGATTTATAAAAATCAGAGTTTTAGAAATCCCTCTAGCTGTATGGTTGCATAGAAGCAGGCTCCATGTTGTGTTCGTTTCCCTACTTGGCACCGGCTAATCCGTGAAAGTAAACTTAGCAGAACCAACCCACGCTCGCGATGATGCAAGTGCTGGGATCTTCTTAATATGGAGTCTGACTCAATTCCGGCGCTGATATTAATCGGTGCATCAAGAGTTGTAAGAAGTCAGTCAGAAAATAAGACCATCGATCGCAGCTTTCGCGACATGTTCTGCAGTTGACGCAGCAGAGAGACCCTTTTACTCTTTATATGCGTGTTTTTTCTCATCCGGGGCGTGTGCATTTCGTGCAATTGTACATGACTATATGCCGCATACTCGTACATATGCATACGTTTGTTACAAGTATTTAAGATTTACTTCTCATTTAGAAACTCATTAAAATGTTACTCGCTGTTGGTAAAGCATTATTTATTACAGTATCGGAGGACAGAACACGAAAGTACCACGAAAAAGTCGGAAGGAACGAGACGATTTTTTCCGGCCGTGATGTGCCGCGTCGCCATCTTTAGAAAACTTTCCTCACCAATTTCGTCGAAGGGAGGAAATAATCATCCGGAGATTCGTGCGTAAACGTAAACGCACTCGCCTAAACGCGTTGGATTCGAAAAGACGTTATTAACATATTTTTTTTTATATTCAGATTATTTTTTATACTTTAATGCAGCCGTACGCTCACGGAGGATTTTCGTCGTCGTTGAATTGCCTAAATTTCCAGGACTTTGTTGTCCACTTACCGAGAGACATGTTCACTTTCGCCTCGATTTCCGCCATACTCTCGTTTATTTAAGTACTTCGTCAACGATCGCTTTATTTTTCTTGTGTATAATTTCGATCGACTTCGAGGGCGAGTATACCGTACGCAATTGCGCTGGTACGGTTCCGTTCGACCCTTTATTCTCTTATTACGTTTTTTGTCGTTTTTACAAACACGCGTATAAGTACCGATGTTTCCTCTCTCTTCTATATAGCGGTTTGTAATGCAATAATAGAAGCATGCGGTAGAAATTTACGAATACGAAGAACGCGAACGCGAGGAAAACACACGCACAACTGGCTAGTGACGAAACGCTACTAGACAAAAATGGCGTCGGCGGCTTTCGGACAGTAGTGGAGGGGAGAAAGGGGTAGCGATTGTCGAGACGCCAACGGATGCGCGAGCCGGCGTTAATCTTCCGGTCCAGCACGTTACCGCCTTCAAAAACAGCGCATTAATTTGAATAGTTAAATATATACTTTTAACGCAAATAAAAATAATTAAATGTGTACTATACTTATGCATTTTTTCACAGTATTCTAAAGTATGGAATAATAGCCTGGAGAAGAGTATATGATAATTTTTTAAACATAATACAAAAAATCCAAAACAAAATTTAAAAGATCATAAATAAAAACAAATTTCCTATAAATAAAAGGAGATAACCTGAGCGCACGTGTTGCGTACAATATTTTTTATAACTGAGTCGTAAAACTCGACTTTAGATGCCTGTTTAGCCCAGTACTCATTTTTATCACTAGTGCGTAAAGTGTTTTACTATACACATGCACGGAAAGCTAGTCGGCATTCCGGTAGCTCCGACGGTCGGTTCTACCGTAACTCCGACGTTTCGGTATTCCCGGAGCTCGGAAGTGGTTCTAGCTGAACGCCGATTCGGCGTTAGCTGAATGCCGACTTGTCGGTGCTCACGGTATGCCGATTCGGAGCTCCAGCAGCTTCGACATTTGGTAAACAAGAAAGCGCCTGTGGTGGGGAGAGCGGACAGCGCGTATATATAGGTATAATTGGATAGGACATGCGTATCATAACCTTCAAACCATTTTGTTTATTATATTCTATTTTATTTATTGTACAGGTAATATTAATATTTATTTAGTTTTAAATTAAAGAAGGCAATATAATTTAAG